>JANIJH010000004.1:53428770-53445858 GCA_024520975.1 Erythroxylum areolatum | reverse complement strand
CTACATTTTCCAACTTTTAACTTCCAACATTTCACATACCATAGTTCTAACTTCCAAGAAAAGTTTAGGGTCCAACATTGGAGCCCAAAAGATTGAATAACTTTGTCTTTTTCTGATACAACTTAAAGCTTTGGGAAAGGTATGTTATTATCATTATTAAGTTAGATAAAATTTTTTATATTTTTTAATAATTTAATGTTATTGTTTACTAGGACTCTTAATAGAATAAATAGTTCTGTAGATCTAATTTATATTGATAACATAAATCTTTTGGTGGATTAAGTTTTTGAGAAACTAAGTTTGATAGATGAGAGTGACATTGAAGATAATCTTATATGAGAAAGTATCGACATATCATTTGGTGCAATGAATTTGAATGATAGCAATGATGAAACTCCTCAATGATGATGATTATGTAACAAATGAGAAATGCAATTGAAGCAGGTTTTCGATTGAATGAAATTCCAGGTTTTTGTTTCTGTTCTTATTTTAATTTCACTTATATTTGATGTATATGTTAAATTCTATATGTACAATATAATTGTAAATATTTTTGTTTTATATTTCACTTCTAGTTGGTTCTTTAGTGTAACTCTTACTGTAAATTGTAATTGTTAAAGTGATAAATACTTATTACTCTCCCTTCTCTCTAGCATTTTTGCTATTTTACCCTCTTTATTTTTCCACTTTTGGAAATCTTTCTTGTCACGTCAGTGTTATTTCTACTTTGGAGTTGTCGAAGAACCTTCTCTACTGGGTGTTCCCTCTGCGGGTTAGGCCTTGCTAGGGCCTAGTTGTAGTTATAATGGAAATAGGAGTCTTCTGGTCCCAAAGAAGACTTCCCTATTTTGTCTAGAGAAAATTTATGTCAGAAAACATCAAAACTGGATAGAACATCAACTGTTTGTGTAAATGATGAAGAGAATGTGGAAGCCTTGAAACTAAAGGGAGATTGGAGAAAGAAGTTCGCAACTCACTATAATAAGGTAGGCCTAAGAATTTCCAAGATGTCTCTAAAGATGGGGTCATCTGTGCTTCGAAAAAGGTATTTAAAGCTAGTGTTTAAGTCTGGTCTTTTACTCTAATAGGTTTCTTTTAGAGTAAGAGACTAACATTCCCGGTAGTTAGTGCCTGGGCTAAAACATGTTGGAATAACGAGGGGTTGGAGAGGGTCTTGCTCAGGGAAGGTGGAACTTTCTTATTCAAGTTTGTATAGGATAGTGCTCTGTAGGAGATCATTGAATTAGGTCTTTAGTGTTGGACCCCAAAATTTTTCCAATTATTAACGATTTGTTTATTTAGCTATTTATTTAGGTTTTGGTTGATTATTCAATTGTTTGATTATTTTTTGGTTTTAGTCATTAATTTAGTGGCATGAATAGAGATTAGAATTAGATGGAAGGATTATAATTAAGTTATAATTAATATGGGAAGGTTAGAAGTAAGTTAGCTTAAAGGAGTTAGTAGATGGATTAAATGAAAGAAGGGGGAAAATGGGAAGGACAACGTAAATGAAGGGTAAAATGAGGAAAAGACCATTAAAAATGGTTTTGAATTAGAAGAAGAAAAGAGAAATTTCGTGAGAACCAAAGAGAAAGAAGAGAAAAACAAAAATGGGAGAGAAGAAGAGAGGTTTCGGTGAAAAAGAAGGGAAGCGAAATCAAGTTTGTTAAGGTAGATTTACCATCTTTTCTTCTTGCTTTATTAAAGGAATGGGTTGTATTGAGGATGAAGGAGTTAGAGAGCAAAGAGGTTCGTGTGGAAGAAGATAGATTAGGAGAACCCAATTGATTTTAGGGTTTCTAAACTAAATCTTAAGTTCTCTAACCTAGATGGATTGTGGGTATGTTAGATTTGAGTTTCATTTGTGTTTATTGTTATTCTATGATTTTTCTAAAGTTTATAAATTTTATTGAAATGTTGTTTTGAATGGAACCTTGGTTGTTTTAGGAAACCAAGAGAATCCTACCCAAGAGCAAAGGGAAAGGCAAGCTTGACTTGGATTTCCGTAAGCCAATTAGGTGGGTACTATATTTATAGTTATTATGTAATTGGGCAAATTCTTGCCTATGTGTGTGTATGTGGTTTTTCTTGAAATTGAAATAATTGTGAAATTTGGAAATGCATGATGCATTGTGATTATGTTATACCTTGAAATGAAAAGAAGAAAATCATGAAAGCATGAGCATATAATGGGATTTGAGCATGAGATTTGATTGTATTTGGGCGAGAGAGGAACCATTTTGTAGTCACGTGTACGTCGATATAAAGCCTTCTCCCAACTACCCACTTGTGGCACACGAAATCTGAAAAGTGGATTCGTTTTGTTCACGGAGTAAAATTCAGTTTCTCTATTTTGTTTCACAGAACCCTTGAGCCATTTGTTGTGCATTGCATCTTTAGATGTTCAAGTATGGTGCATAATTGAGTGTTGTGTTTAATGGCTAAAGTTTATGCTGTGTGTTATAAGGTTGAGTTAAATTGATCAAATGCTTAAATTGCTTGAATAAAGTGAGAATGCTAGAATTGCTAGATATACATGTACATATGTTTGAATATGTGGCCATTGCCAATTGCTATAAATATATTAGCCACTTAGCTGAGTATCTCACCCCACTATTCCCTCCTCAGGTGCAAATCGAGAAGATTAGTGATCCTTGCAAGGCATTTGGGCAAATTTCAAGATAGTAGCTGTTGTAAATAAGTTAGTTTGATCACCTTTGGGATAGCTTCATAAGTATGTAAACATCGAGCATCCTGTATATGTTGTATTTTGGGTTAAGCTCTTGTTCAAAATGTTATGATGTAATTAAAGTGATGTATGAGCTTTTGTTGCCTTGGCAAATGAGTTTAGAACTGAAAAGTCCCTAGGTGTATGTGCATGTTTCTTTAGTAGTTGTACATTCCATGATCTAAGTCTTTCATAGGTGTAAAAATTGTATGCCGACTTCCAGGTGAAAACTAGACTAATTGAGGCGAAATTAGTTAAACTTGTCTTCTGGAAAGTTGTAGCTTATCTTTCTAGCTTTCCAACAATATATATAGTATGGAAAATTGGGACATTGGAGTCGAAAGTTAGGGACTTGATAAGGGGGATGCATCGTCTGTAAGGATGCATCGTCTATAAGGATGCATCGTGTATAAGGATGCATCGTCTGTAAGGATGTATCGTCTGTAAGGATGCATCGTCTGTAAGGACGTATCATCTATGATGACGTCACATTGTCTATGATGACATCATATCGTCTGTGATGACGTCATATCGTCTTAAGAGTTGCATCGTTTTAAGTTGACTCAGCTTCGTCTTAAGTTGACTCTACTTCGTCTTAAGAGTTGCATTGTCTTAAGTTGACTTTGCTTCATCTTAAGTTGACTCCGCTTCGTCTTAAGAGTTGTATCGTTTTAAGTTGACTCTGATTGTCTGCTTTTTATTTCGTCTTCTTCTTGCTTCATTTGTCTTTTGTTTCGTCTACTTCTTGCTTCGTTTGTCTTTTATTTCATCTATTCTTTGCTTCGCCTGCCCTTTTTGTTTTGTCTGCTTTTTGGTTCGTCTGTCTTTTTGCTTCGTCTACTTTTTGTTTCGTTTACATTTCGCTTTGTCTGCTTTTTGTTTTGTCTGTCTTTTGTTTTGTCTATCTTTTTGTTTCGTCTGTCTTTTTGCTTCGTCTGTCTTTTTGCTTCGTCTGCCTTCTGCTTATGTGACCGAGACTTCTTCTTCTTCTGTACACTATTCATCTGATACCATCGTCGGGTCCATTTTTGACCCTTCAAACGATAGAATTTATCTTCAAGGTCTTCATGAAAGTAGTAGATCTTGAAGTCCTCTTTCGAACTATCCAAAGAACACCTTAATCCGATATCCATAGTGAGAGTTATTTCAAATGTCCCAAAACAGGTTTAGTATACTTGAGGGAAAGCACTGTTTCTGTCAAATGTCTCCAAATACTGGGCTCCAGAAGCGGGGTCCAACATTTAGCCTATAAGGGACCAACCATTATTTTACAAAAATGGAGACCTAGATTGGAAATGGAAATTAGAGGGATTGATGCATTTCCACTATGGGTAAACTTTCATAATTTACCTACGGAATTATAGACTGTAGAAGGTCTTAGCTATTTGGCAAATTCTCTAGGCAACTCTTTAAGCATGGACACCTAAACTGCAAACATGGAAAGAGTTAGCTACACTAACGTGTGTATTGAGGTTTTGAAATCAACTCATTTTCTTGATAATTTGTCTATTTTAAGTTTAGGAGAGAATGGGGATATGGTGAAGAAATATGTTCCTTTATCCTATAAATAGAAGCCTAATTCCACTAAAAAATGGCAACCAACTGGGAAATTGTTTCAAACTAGAAACCAAGATGAACTGCTAGCAAGTGACAAAGCTGAGAAGAGTGCAAAAGGGTTTGGAATGCATATTGAAGGCTCGGGGGATTTAAATGATGACGAAATAAATGGTTCTAAGGAGGTGACAGTAGGGAGAAGTGTAAGGCAAGGGACTGAGGTTCCAAATATTGAGCACCAAAATGCTAGACCTCTCATTAATAGTGAGAAACAGATGAATCAATCTTCCACTGATCAGGCTGTCAATACCAAGGACCTGGAAATAGGTCTAAATCTGAAGGAAAATATTGTAAATGGGGAGTCTGTCAACTTATCATCAGAATAGATGATGTAAAGATAGTTAGCTAACAATCAGAAGTAGCTAAGAGGAGATTTGTCAGAAAAAGGAAGAGTAAAAACAAAAAGACATTTTCCCTAAAATGTGTCTCTTATTTTGAAACACCAGGGGACTTAATGACCCCCCAAAAAGGTCTTTGATCAGTAAGCTTATTAGAGAAAAGTAATCTGTGATGGTCAGTTTGTTGGAGACTAGAATTAAAGATCAATTTTTTCTTCAAAACTCAAATTTTTTGGGGTCACAATGGAGATTCCTCTCAAATTACATATCACATTTCAATGGGAGAATCATTTTCTGTTACAACTCTAAGCAGATGGAGGTTCAATTAGTGGAAGAAGGTGACCATCATCTTCATTTATTATGCCAGTTTAAAGGTCAATCCTTTAAGTTTTCTTTAACTCTTATCTATGCTGCTAATTTTGCTTTCCAAAGATGTAAGCTATGGAGGGATTTAAGAAGTATACAAAATTCAACTAGAAGTCCATAGATTGTGGCTGGGGATTTCAACTATATTTCAGTTCTAAGGAAACAGAAGGTGGGAAGAGATTCACTCTAGCTGATAAGAAAGAACTTACTAACTTACTTAGTCAAGTGAAACTGCTAGATCTATGCTCAACAGGAAGATTGCTTACCTAGTCAAATAATCAGTAGGGAACCATGCTCATAAGGAGAAAGCTAGATAGATGCTTCGTGAACTCAGATTGGTTAACGCTTTTCCCTCAATCTTTTGTGCACTTTGAGGAAAACTTGAGTTCAGACCACTCCTATATACATATTCAGTGTTCTACTATCACTAGGAAAGTTAAAGCTCCATTATACTATACTAAAAGAGTATTAACAAGCTCTAAAATTGAAAAACTCCATCTTAAAATAGAAAGCTAGATTGAATTGTCTTAGATAAGGGGATCCAAACACAAAATTCTTTAATGCTTCTATTATTGCTTGAAAAAATTCCAATAGAATTGTTAACTTGATTAATAGAGAGGGGAACTTGCAATCAGATCAAGGGGCCCTCCTTGAATTGGCTAGATCCTTCTTTTCTCAACTGATGGGTCCTGATACTGTAGAGCTACCTTTAGAGAACATGAAAAGGGAAATGACAGGTTCTATTAAACAGGATAGTAAGGAAGTTCTAACTTCTCTTTTTACTACACAAGATGTCAGAAGGACTGTCTTTAATATGCACCCTTTAAAAGCCCCTAGGCTAGATGGATTCTCAGCTTTATTTTTCCAATCTACATAGGACATAATTGGTCAGTTGCTAGTTGAAGTGTTAGAATTTTTCCAGAACATAAAAATGATGAAAGAAATGAATAACACTTACTTCTGCTTGGTCCCAAAGAAAGAACATCCTTTGAACATTGAAGAGTTTATACCTTTTTCAAGCTACAACACATTCTACAAAGTGATTTTAGTTTGCAAAGTTCTAACATAGTCTACAAAGTGATTGTAGTTTGCAAAGTTGTTGGTTGATAGACTTAAAGTGGTGCTATCGGATATTGTGGACAATACTTAAAGGCCTTTTTTACTTGAAAAAAACTTAGGTGATAATATCCTATTATTACAAGAATTATTGAAAGATTACTTGTCAGGAAAGAGAGTGAGGTGTTATATAACGAAGGTATATTTTTTTAAAGCCTATGACATAGTTAAAATATTGGAGATACTAGAATTCCCTATTGTTTTTGTGAACTGAATTATGGAGTGTATTAAGATCTCTTCTCTAAGTGTCTTGATAAATAGAATCCCTCACAAACCTTTCAAAAATGCTAAGGTAATAAAACCAAGGGATCCTCTTTCCTTCTATAAATTCACTTTAGTAATGGAAAGAATGTTGAGACTTATTAAATCAATAGCTTCTTCCAATGGAAACTTTGATTTTCACCAAAAGTGTAATAAGCTAAAGCTTACCCATTTTATCTTTGCAGATGATCTCATACTATTCAGTGCTATAGATAATCCTTCTACCAATATATTAATGCAATCTCTAGAGCTGTTCTCAAAATGGTTCGGTTTAAGGATCAATATGGAGAAAAGTAGCATCTTTATCTTAGAAGATGTAAGAAATGCCATGGAGCTCAGGATAATTACTGGGCTTTGCATCCATCCCCCTATCTTGAGATATCTTAACGTGACTATTTCCTCCTCTAAAATGAAGTATGCTAATTGTGTCCCAATTCTGGAAAGCATAAAAACCAAATACTTACTTAGTAGAACATGCATCCATCTTATGATGGTAGAGTCATTTTGATGACTTCATTATTGAGCAGTTTACATATCCACTGGTTAGCTCATACTACTCTTCCTAGAAAGATAATTAAGGAGATTGACATATTACTAAAGGCTTTTCTATGGTCTGGAAAGTGTTAGTCTAAAAAAAATGATAAAGTTAAATGGAGTGATATTACTCTAAGAAACAAGGAGGGCTTAGTATCATCTCTACATCAACTATGCAGAGAGTATTACTTAGCAAGAGGATTTGGAGATTGCTTTCAGATAAGGAGTCTCTCTAGACGAAATGGGTCTATGCAGTTCACATTCAACACCAGAATTTTTGGTATGTTGCTCATTCCAGCCAATTTTCCTGGTTCTTCAACCTTTTGTTGAAGATAAGATACTTGATTTATCCCCACATTAAACATAAGATCAATGGAGGAGGGAATACTTGGATTTGTTTTGACAATTGGTTGGAGATTAGTCCTCTCATACACAACCCAAATTTCAAATATTTGAGAAATAGATTGCCTTTGGAAGCTAAAGTAGCGGATCTAATTCAAGAGGGGGAATGGTAGGGTAACTTTAGAGGCTTTTCATATTTGCTAAAGTACCTGCGAAGCCTAGGAGATGCTAGATTGTCTGATGTTGTTTGCGAGAGCCTTAATTCGTAAGGAGTGTTTACTAATGAGTCATGCCATAGAATATTAATAAATGATCTAACGGTGGTCCCATGGTGTAATCTAATATGGAAAAATTTTGTGAACCCTAAAGCTTTCATAATTACCTGTTAACCATAAAAAATAAGCTTAGGAATAAATGTAGATGGTTCAACCCATCTTATATAATCTGTGATCTTTGCCACAATGCTGATGAAAACAAAACCACTTGTTCTTTGCTTGTGATTTTTCTAAAGTTATTTGGAGCTGAATCCTTCATTTATTGGAAGTAGTAAACCAAACTTATCAATGGGAGCCTACATTGAGATGGGGCATCATCCATTCTGAACCTAAGAAGGAGAATGCTATTAGAGATACCACCTGACCACTGGCTGACTAGCCCGTGGCTCGACGGGCACCCGTCCCACCATGTATATATTTTTAAGAAAAATGTAAAAAATGATGTTTTTGAAGTAATGTTCAGGCCACTGTCAGGGTTGGGCCCCCACTCGGGTCAACCATGATTGACTCGTGATCGGGCTAGGTCGGGCCCTTTTAGACATTCCTAAATGCTATCCTAATTAAAGTTGCTTTCATTACTACCATAAATATGATATAGAGAGAGAGGAACTACAGGTTGTACAAGCAAGCAGAGAAAGATAAATGCAAAATAGCAGACAAGATCATTATTTGGCTTAGATCTACATTATTGGCTAGGAAAGTTGAAAACTTGCTAACCCCTTCTACGAAGACTAGATGGAACTTATGAATAGTGGTTTGCTTAAGCGTCTCTTGTAATTTTTTGCTACATGTTGATGTTTTGTTTAGTTACTTCCATTAGTACCTAGTTAGTCAATGATATTATTATTTAGTATCCATGTACTTTTGTATCAAGCGTAATAGCCGACTATTGTAGATAAAATATCTTATTCATATTTTAAAATTGTATATTTTAATTGTTTTGTATTGTTCTTAATTTTATATTTGTATAATGATTAAATGATCTTTTTTCTTATTATTTATGATTATTATTTATATATGAAACATGTGAAAAATAATGTTAATAAAAATAAATCATTGTTATTATTTTAAATTTATATTATTATAAGTTTTAGAAATATGTTGATGTAAAAGTATAAACTATACATTACAATATATTAAAAGGCTATTTTATAATTTAAAATTTTAAAAATTATTTTATAAATTTTAAAAATTATCTAAAATATTATCCAATAATACGTATACAATACCCTACCATAATTATATATCGATAGAATAGCTAAACAAAATTATGTTCGGTACCGCCAAATGTCAACTTCATTCAATTTTCTTCAAAAGCTTGAGCGAAAGCCAACACTTCCCACAAGTTAACTATTCAGAGAAACTGCAAAACACAGAGCGCACTACCATGGCTACTGCTGCTCTCTTCTTCGTCTCTCTGTTTGCCCTTTTCCTCTTTACAGCGTCCTTATCTTCACCGACCATCATCACTCTTCCTCTATATCCCTCCACCAATTACCCTTCTTCAGATCCTCTCCTCATCTTCCATCACCTATCTTCCCTCTCTCTCTCCAGAGCTCGCCACCTAAAGTCACCGACAACACACTCCTCCTCTCTCGAAGACATCCCTCTTTACTCACGCAGTTATGGCGGCTACTCTATCTCTCTTAGCATCGGCACTCCTGCTCAGCCACTCAAATTCGTCATGGACACTGGCAGTAGTCTTGTTTGGTTTCCCTGTACCTCCCGTTACCTCTGCTCTAGGTGCAATTTCCCCAATGTTGACCCAAAAAAGATCCCAACTTTCATACCCAAACAATCATCTTCGACCAAACTTGTTGGCTGCAGAAATCCCAAATGCTCATGGATTTACGGCCCCACCATCCTGTCTAAATGCAACGATTGTGATCTGAGTAGCCGAAACTGTACTCAGACTTGCCCTCCTTATTTTGTTGAGTATGCTTTAGGTTCGACATTGGGATTTTTACTATCAGAAACATTGGATCTTCCCGAACTAAAAGTAAGTGATTTTCTTGTGGGGTGCTCCATTTTCTCCTCCAGACAACCCGAAGGAATTGCCGGTTTTGGTCGGAGCGTGGAGTCTATCCCATCACAGTTAGGTTTGAGAAGGTTCGCGTATTGTTTAGTTTCTCGGCGGTACGACGACACTCCAGTGAGCAGTGACTTAATTTTGTTTACGGGGTCGGGTAAGGGAGATACCAAGACAGAGGGTCTTGACTACACTCCATTTTCAAAAAATCCGAATGCTTCCAGCGCTATTTTTCGAAGTCATTATTATGTACCTCTGCGTAAAGTCAATGTGGGAGACAAGCATGTGAAAATACCGTACAGTCTGTTGGTTACTAAACCTGACGGTAATGGAGGGACGATAGTAGACTCAGGCACAACATTCACGTTCATGGAGAGGGCAGTTTTTGAACCAGTATCAGGGGAATTTGTAAAACAAATGGCCAAGTTTACGCTGGCAACTGACATCCAAAATCTGACCGGTTTAAGTCCATGTTTCAAAATTTCCGGCAACGAAACGGTGGTTTTCCCCGATTTAGTGTTTCAGTTTAAAGGCGGAGCTAACATGAAGTTGCCGTTGGAAAATTATATTGCGTTTGTTGCTCGAGACGTAGTGTGCTTAACTATCGTCACCGATAATAATGCGATTGGTCCAGGACGAGTAAATGGTGGTCCTGCTATCATACTGGGGAGTTTTCAGCAGCAGAACTATTACATAGAATACGATCTGGAGGACGACAGATTTGGATTCAAACGACATCAGTGTGCCTGATTCTGGTATAATTTATCCTGCAAACGTAAGTGCCGCTCAATTGAGAATTATTTGAACACAAGCCGAACGGTGAGAAGAAGACAACAGGAGCTGCTACAATAATGATCAGTTGTTTATGTCGTGGTGGTTATGGTGTGACACGTAATTGTTTAATGATAATGGTGACGAGATATTTCATTTACAGTTGTTCCAATAATTACCAGAAAAAAGTTGATGTGATTAAGTATAATTGCCAGTTTAAGCAAAGGAGACTCTAATAATGGGCTTTTGTCATTTCTAAACGTTACACTTAAATTTTACTAAATTTAGTAAAAAAAGAGTATTTTAGAAATCTTTTTATACATTTTTTTTATATTCCAACTACTTTGTACCAAATTAATAACATGTATAAATATAATATTTTTATTACATATCTAATTTTCAATTTTTTGAATTATCATATCGTTCTTACAACTATTCAATCACTGCATTACAAAATTCATAATAAATTTTTTTAACTTTAATTTGCTTATGTCGAATCAGAAATTCTTGAAAATTAATTATATCATCTCTATTTATATTAATTTTAGGGGCTATTATTTTCCTCCAACCTTGTATGGTAACTTGGGTATGACATTCGTCCTCAATAATTATATTGTACATTGTAATACATGCTGATATTATATCGTGTAATAAGATTTTTTTTCAAAAACATGCCGATCCTTTGATAATTGCAAATCGTGATTGGAGAACTCCAAATACACGTTCAACATCTTTCCTACATGTTTCTAGCATCTTCGCAAATAACCTCTTTGTTGAGTCTCGGGGATCATGAACGGTTTATATTAGAGTAGACCATTTTGGATAAATACTATCAATTAAATAATATCCAATATTATACACTTTTCCATCAAAGATTTAGTGATATATGAGACTTTCAAAAGTAAACAAATGAAAATTTATGCAAAAATAGCTCTAGAAGGAAAACCTCAAGGAAGAGCTGACTCATCTAGTGACTTTAGCCGATATTTTGATTTTGGAGGAAATACGAATGACTTCTAAACTATTAATTATTTATGTTAAATTAATATTATCAAGTTCTTTAATTTTACTTTTAATTTGATTGTTATAATTTTAGTTTGATTGTAATCTCGAGTCTAGTTGTAGTTATAATTTATTTTAGTCTGGTTATAATTTCAAATATTTTCATTGGGTTTAATTTTTTAAAATAAATTTTAGGGTTCATTTTACTTTTAAGCTTATGAACCTTTTAGTTTAAATTTACTTGTTATTATTAAAAATATTTTATTAATAAACTTATAACACTTATAAACAAGAATTATAAATAAATATTTTAAAATGAAATTAATATTATATTTAATATTAGTGTCATTTTAAAATTCTCAATGAGATATTTATAATGACATATTTTATGTAAAGAAATATATACTTTAAATTTAATTACTTAACAAATTATGTAAATAGATAAAAAAAATGTGAGAAAACATAAAAGAAATATGTAAACAAGAAAATAGATAATGACCGCATTTTACAAAAGTTTTGGTGCATGAATTAAAATAGTGGTATTGGGTATCTAACTTTGGTATATTGGTTGGAGTGGATTCAATGGTGTTTTGGTGTGTTAGTTTGGAGATGGCCTAATGGTCGGTCAGGTTATTGACATGAAATGAAATGTAGTTTGTTGGCACAATATGTCACTTTTCTTCTCCTTACTGCAGTTTTCTCCAACGGTACTTATCGAATGCTTCAAAGTTAGTAAAGGTATCCAGATCATGTCTACCAACCTTTCTTTTCATGCTTTTCATTTCAACTGAAATTTGAGGGGAATTAGTTGCGTTCCTCAACTTTAATGTATGTTAATTACAAAAAAGCGCAGAGCATTAAACTCTTAAAGAGCGCCGGCATTATTAACTGGCAAGGGTACTTCATGTCCCAAAGTTGGAAAACATCTTGGACCTTCATTCTCTATGTGTTGCCACTCTTAAAACAACTATTGTTATGATGCCAAAGCTGCAAGGTTTTGAAATTTAGACCAGAGTCGAATTGGAGGTCTTACTGGCCATCAGTTTCACCGGTTCGAACACCGGTTGAACTGGTGTGACATCATAATTACATAATAATTATATTTAATTATATATAATATTAGTAATATTAAAAAATAATGGAAGAATATACCAAATAATATAAATAAATATAAATAACCGGTTAGATCTTTTGGGTTCTGTACTTTTGCTAGATTTTTGAAGAAAATGTGAGTTTTACTTTTAAAAAAAATCAATAAACGCATTAGCGTTTTAGAAAGAAAAAAGACAAAAAAAATTTATTGAACCAATGGCTAACCGGTTTGACCGGTCCCGATTTAACCGATCAATTGACTGATTCTCACCGGTTCACATTAGTTTAATTGGAGACTAATTTTTAGGAATCATCCAGATTGGATAGTCTACCGATTACCGATTGAACTGGTCAATCTGGTCCGAATTTCAAAACCATGCAAAGCCGTTATGATTAATATTACGTGTATCAGATATGATGTCAATTGACAATTATAACGGCAATACAGTTGACTCTTAAATAGGCTGGTTTTACTCTCGAGTGTATCCCTCTGTGACGGTCACGGGTACATAGGAGAAAAATAAACGTGAATCTTGCAGTGTCTGCTGCGTATAAAACAAGCTTTGGCATCTGAAGGCTTAAAATATCTTTGTATTCTGGTCCACATTATCCATAAATTTAGTCACAGTTCCTGTTTGGAACTTGACTTTCTTGCGAATACGCCCAGAAAATAGGAGAATATCAACCAATGATACCAATATATGAGGCTTGCAGATTAGATTAAGGAATGGATTTAATTTAATCGCTTATAGAATTGGCTGAGGTAATAAGGACAAGTTATTACGAATACAAAATCCCTGATTGTATTGAACCACTGCGCTTATGTGGAATTGGTGCTAATGTAAGGAGTCAGGACAAACTTGTTTTCACACACACACACACATATATATATATATTGGGATTATAACCTTCTATTTGTCCGCCTTTGTAGATTCACTTAGCTCTTTTCAGCTTGGAATAATTCCGGGAAATGAGTTTAACCTTGTAAATTCGAGAAAACCTTATTTAATGTTCACGTGCTCTCCTAAATTGCCACCGTTTCACGGTTACATTGGTTGAAAGTTGCTTTCTTCATAAAGAAGGAAACGACATTGAATTGAAAAGAAAAAAGATGGGTGTTCTCAGAAAAGCGGAAAAAAGGAATACACGAGATTTTAGAGGGACGCCAATGATAATCCAACCAGCTGTTGAAAGGATCTCAAAGAAAGGGAAACCCATTTCCAGGACGGATGGGTTATGTCATACATGAAATTATGGAACAAACAAAATGAGCACTGAAGCACATGGAGATATCAAATTAGAAGACATTGGACCATTTTTATTGCATGTGGAATCTCTATTCTCTACCCCACCGCGCATGAATGGACTAAAATAATCTTATGTAAATAGGACCTATTGATGCTGTTAGTGGATTAACTGGAAAGGCTGTCACCCATATTTTTTTGTCGCCCATATCATATGTTCAATTAAGCTTCTTCATTTATATAATTAAAAACCAAACAATGGTATTCTGTGGTAGTGGTAATCTAATTCAGCTTCTTCGCAATTAGGTATTAAAGCTTGTAGTTTCACCCTTGTACACAAATGTAAAATATTTGTTACAAGTTGAATTCAGGTGGAAGATGTCTAAATGAACTATTAGGTTTAATGTTGCAATTTTACTTTTTACCTTGCGAAAGAAAATTTATTTTATTTTTAGGTAAATTTAATATATTGAATATATAAGGATATTTTATTGATAACAAAATGTTTGGAGAACTAGACTAATCTAAGAGTAATTACAATGGAATGTGCTAGTTAAGGAACCGATATCAACATGCATTAGAGGTCTTACGGAAAAAAAATAGAAATTGGTCGGTGTCAAATCCAACAAATACCATCCTACTTTAATCACAAATACATTTTATATATCAATGAGTAATATTGATTTTTTTTAAAATCTTTGTCAAGTTAACAAAACCAAATAAAGTAACGGAGATTTGAGACATAAATTGAAATAGAGTAAAAGCAGAAATAAAAAATACAAACTAAGAATACAATTTAATGAAATCAAATGACAATGTGCATCTAATCCAAGGTTTAATTTTAGTTTTGGTTCTTTGAATTGATAGTTAATGCAAAGATAAATATTTTACTCTTTGATTAACTAATTATGATTATTAACCAGCTCTAACAACCAATCTGTCCTTATTTTCTTGTTAACAAAAACAAGCTCCTTGGTTACTTCTCTTTTAGGATTTAATATGTTGATAATATTAAAAGCTAGAGAGACCACTAATTCTAGCCAACAAACACACAAGCTCGATTTATTTAGACTAGATTATATATCCATATAATATGAGTCAAATATCCTATATTAACTATATTATTTCACCACTAAAAATTAGAAAAATGAAACAATTATAGATTTAATCATTCCATTTGAGAATATATTATTTTGATAATTAAACAATAAGCCTTTTTGTATGAGTCAAATAAAACGATAATATTAATAATCTCAAAAGATATGTAAATACTAAAGAATAAATTAGTAAACAAGAATAATTAGATTTCATAATTCTTGAAAAGTCAAACTTTGATTAATCTTTGGCTAAGAAAAGAGAGTTTATTTGCATATGGCTCTTAAAGACAACATAAAATAAAGATAAAGAACTATCTAAAAATGTAGAAAAACTAAAATGAACCAAGATGAGAGGGAGAAGGGGAGAATTGCCTCTTGCACCTCTTCTCTATAAATAATCCTAGAACCCTATATAATCATCCTAAAAATAAGGGATAGAAGCTAAGATAAAGAATAAATCTAAAGCATCGCACTTATATTGAGATTTATCTACTAAAACAAGTCCTACTTAATCAAAACTCCTAAATAAAGCAAAACAAGGGCTAAAATAACTAGGCACCCTTGACTTTGGAAATGCCTCATCTATTTATTCATGTTTATTTTTTGGAGCAGTCATATTAACTATAGCATGGGCACAACATGTTTGCAAACCTCTTTTGCAGCTTTTCTTCTGTAGACATTCTTTCTTTTCCAAAATTTGAATCTTTGGTCCTTCTTTGCTAAATTTTCACTTTTAAGCACATTTTGATCCAAATCTCCAATCCACACAAAAACTATAATTATGATCTATAATTACAAGCATTTTATCAATCAAAATATAAGGAATTAATATGAAATATGTCTACTTTATACATGTTATCAATTGTTCCCACACTTAAATAATGCTTGCCCTGAAGCATACAATAGTTTAGACTCATCAACCTCTCTCCATATCCTTCTCTTTCACTTTTCAATTTATCCCCCCATAATTCAAATCATCATATGTTACTAATCCGAAACAAAACATAATAGGAAACAAGTAACTGATAATATAAGTTCTCACAAACAACATAAATAAACAATTGTCCTAACAATGTTTTCAAAATTAAATATAGCAGGAATCAATACCCTCTTACTAGTTTCACTCTATGTATACCCTATTACTGGTTTCACTCTATGTACTCAAAGTATATAGGATATTGACGATTTTTCACTACCCAAAATATCCTTTAACTTCTCACAACCAAAATTACCTACCTGCCCTCAACAACGTTCGAGATTTGGAAAGTTCTTGGCGGGAGCTATAGATGCTCCAAGAAAACTCAGATGTAATAATGTCTGAGAACAAATAGATGGAGGAGGGCGGGATTGTTAAAGATGGGAACTCAACCATAAAAAGCGCTAGAGGTATAGAGTCTTCTAACGAGGATTACCCAAATCTGTAACATACAGGGAAGTCCAGAGGTGCTAGGAATCTAGCTAAAACAAAACTCAAGGAAATTCATGCCTGTTAGTGATGGGAGTCCGACATAAAGCAAGGAAAGAGATCTAGCCTCCCCTAATTAACTCCCTCAAAGGACATGCTGGATGTAAGAGCAGCGATTTGGTCTTTAGCGTTGGTGGGATATTCTTAGAATAAGAGATCATCTTACCCGTAGGTTCAAACATAGGCATTAGAAAATTGTGGTAAGAAAGGGCTAGAAAGGAATATGCTTACAAAGGAGGACATAATCCTGTTTACATTTTCCAGTGAAAGAAAACTAAATGAGATATTAGAACGAGGACTATGCCATATAGGAGGAAAACTTTAGTTTTTATAAAAATGGAGGCCCAGAATGTGCTTAGATAGGAGCAGCAACGATTCAATTCCCATTTGGGTTATTTTTCACAATGTTCCATTTGAGTTTTGGACGTTAGAAGGGTTAAGCTTCTTAGCTAGTTCAGTGGGGAAGCCCCTTTCTAGGGACAATCAAACAACAAGGATGGAACGAATTTGCTTTGCCAAGATTTGTGTGGAAATAGAGAAAGATAGTGAACTCCTAGAGAATTTACTAGTGATAAGGCTAGGTGAGGAGGGGGAACTAGTTATGTAGCACCCCACTCCCGACGAGACCCGAACCCGATATCCACGGTGATATCCGAGCCCGTGACCCGCGAGGGTAGCGTACTAGAACATTCATTACCTTATAAAAAGCGTATGACATTTTCTTTTTCTTTCAAAAAAACACTAGAGTGCGCAGAACAATCATTGATTTGGCCCAATTATAACAAAACATTTTTCAAATATAAAACAATTT
>JANIJH010000004.1:53418466-53428670 GCA_024520975.1 Erythroxylum areolatum | reverse complement strand
CCGAGATATAATTTAATACTTCTAACCCGTCCCAAATTACCAATAAACCCTTCCTATGGGAGATGGGATATTACAAGTTAAGGAGGTAATCTAAGTTAGCTATCCTTGGAAGCCCCAGTTGAGTCATAAAGTTTGGAAACCTACCAAGAAAAGGTTTATTATGGGCTTCTACAATGAGATTATGAGGGTGGAGGAAAAAAAATGAAAGGAAACCTGAGATGAAAAAGGGTAAACAACTTAATAATCTCTTTGATAGCTAGATGGAGGAAAGGAAATTGAATCTAAGCAAGCTAGAGGAGTAGCGAATCGAGGGGATTACATAGGAGAAGAATCAAAAAGATGAATTATAAACTAATAAAGATGTTTATAATATTTTTAGGAATGTAGAAGATATGGATAAGGGAACAGAACTGGGGGATTTTGAGCTAGTTACCAACAAAAGAAAGGCAGTAACTTCTTATTTTGGAACATAAGAGGGCTCAATGACCCTCTTAAATAACAAGCAATATAACTTCGAAGAAAAAAACTATAGTGTTGGGTTTATTGGAAACTAAAATAAAGCTTCCACAGCTACAAACATCACTTTCTTTTTTAGGTGACAAATGGAAACTGATTACTAATTACATTTTCCAACATAATAGCAAAATCATTATCACATTTAATAGAAAGAGAGCCAATGTTCATCCGGTATTTATGTCAAGTCAAATTATGCATAGTATATGCAAAACACAAGATATCCCTAGCAGCATCAAACTCTTTGTTATTTATGCATCTAATCATGCATTCTATAAAGCAAAAAGTTTTGGGGGAATGTCAAGATAATTTAGTCTTTGAAAGGAGGACCTTGGGCTGTTGTGGGAGGCTACAATTGCATTCTTTCTCCTATGGAGAGTGAGGGTGATAGATCAAGGTTAAGGGGAGTGGGAAAGGAACTATCAGAAATTACATAGGAGCTTAATCTAGTGGATTTAAGTTTTATTGGTTATCTTTATACATGGAATAACAAACAACAGGGGGAGCACTTCATAAGAAGGAAATTGGATAGATTCATGGTAAATCAACATTGGCTTGATAAATTTGTCAATTCTTATGCCCATTTGGAGAGCCAAGATGCTTAGATCACTCATGGATAGGAATACACAACATGAAAATTGATAAATCAATAGATCCCAATTCAGATTTTTCAATTGCTTAACTAAAAGACAGGGATTTGAAGAACTAGATAGGAGCAAGTGACTTACGGAGGTGTACGATTATAAGGCTTATTAGTTAAAGGGGAAATTGCGGAAGGCAAAGCTTGCATAAAAGGATTTCATAAAGACTAATATGATGGAATCGACAAAATCAATACAAAGAGCTAAAGACAAGCTGATAATAATCCAACAACAAAGATACATGTCACCTCACATTTATAATTCAAAAATTCAAGAGGATGCATGCTTAAGGGAATATAGCGCAACGTTGAATGATCTAACTCCATTTTGAGGCAAAATTCTATAATTAATTGACCTAGGTGTGGTGATACTAATACAATGTTCTTATACAACACTATCTTAGCTTAAAGAAATAGAAATAAAATTACCATGTTAGTTGATGACAGGGGAAATTTTTGTATAAGGCAAGATGAGATTGAGAATATTGAGATGATTTTTGACAAGAATATGATGGGAATGCCTAAATTAAGTAGAAGAGCAGATCTTTCTTAGGTTATTAAGGAGAAAATTAGTCAAGAAGCTAAGGAAATCCTAATTAGTCTAATTTCAATGTTGGAAATTAAGAACACTCTATTTAGCTTGAATCCATCTAAGGTTCTAGGGCTAGATGGATTTAACACCCATTTCTTCAAAAAGATTTGGAGCATTACTAGTGAGTTAGTAGTAGAAGCATTACAGGAGTTTTTCTACTCCTCCAAACTTCTTAAGGAAATCAACAAAACATACATATGCCTCATCCTAAAGATCCAAAACCCTAATTCCATGAAAGATTACTGCCCCATATCTTGTTGTAATAACATATATAAACTCATTTTGAAGATAATTGCAAACATATTGAAGAAATATACTTCCAAGAAGGCCATTAAGAGCTGTTGTGTCAAGATTGATTTTTTAAAGACATTGATACAATCAAATGGGAATTCATTATTGATAGTATTCAAGCTTTCAATTTTCTAGAATTTTTTGTGGAATGGATAGAGGAATGTATTACATCAAAGAAATTCAACTTGCTAATTAATGGAATTCCAACAACCGTCTTCAAGAACTTTAAAGGTATTAGGTAGGAGACCCTCTATTCCCTACCTATTCTTAATAGCCAATTAAGTCCTCTTCAGAATGTTGGCAACCCTCACCATTGATAATCCAAGATTCAAATTTCATCACAAATGTAAAGTATTGAGGCTAAATCATTTAGCTTTTATAGATGATATGTTATTGTTGTGTGGAGCTGATACACATTCATTAACTATAATGATGACAATTCTTGAGGAATTCAGTAAGATGTCAAGTCTAAATATTAACTTTCATAAAAGTTGTATGTTTATTTCTTTAGGTATGTGGATTGTGGAAGAGTTAAGTAGGTTGCCAAACCTATAATTTTATGCCCCCTTCAAATCCTAGGAATACAAATTACTATGAATAAACCAAGGTATGTGGATTGCTTACCTTTGGTTGAAATGTATAAAACTAGGATCAATTCTTGGCAAAATAGGTGCTTGTCTTTTACTGGAAGATTGCAGCTGATATCCACTATGTCAAGGAATGTAAACATGCATTGGAGCACCTATTTAGTGTTCCATATGAAGGTTATAAAAGAGATTAAAAGACGTATCAAATAGTTTCTAAAAAAATCGAAAGCTTAAAGGAGGCCAAGGTGAAATGGGATGAATTGTGTCTCGCTAAACAGGAAGGGGGTTTAGGGATTACTTTGCTTATATATATGCAAAAAGTTATGCTTTCAAAGAAGATATAGGGGTATTTAATGATAAGGAGTCCCTTTGTTCCAAATGGATTATCAAGTAAAATATGAAGCAGAAAAGCTTCTGGCAATTAAGTCAAACAGAAAAAAATTCATGAAGTTTAAAGCAAGTATTGAGATTAAGGGACCAAACATACCATTTGATGAAGAAACTAATTGGAAATGGTAAATCAACGTGGTTTTGGTTTAATAATTGGAGCAATTTGAGTCCCTTAATCAATATGAATGAGCTTAGACATAGGATTACCAGGATACATGGAAACTAGAACTGCAATCTCTGAGGGGCTAATAGCTTGAATAATTTACTTCCTAGCATCTGCTAGAGGCAAGGAGGAGAAAATTATTTGGTTGCTCACTAACTCCAGAGAATTTTCTGACAGATCTTGCTATAATTTGTTTAAGGATATTCATCCTAAGTTCCATTGGTTATAACTAATATGGCAGAATTTGTTATCCCCCTAAGTAGCAATCATAAACTGGTTTGCAATGAAAGATAGGCTTAAAACTAAAAATAGATGGTATGACATTACAACCAACTTGGATATTAGATGCAATTTATGTGGAAGGGCGAGTGAAACCTGGAATCATTTATTTTTCTAATGTAAGGATTCACATCCTATCTGGGATGGGGTCCAGAATATATTACAAGTTCATTGTCACCAGGATGAATAGGTGAACATACTACATTAGACTATTAACATGATGAAAAAAATGAGGCAAGACGGTGTTATTTTTAAAACAACGTTTTGTTGTGAAATTTATACTAACTGGAAAGAAAAAAATAGTAGGTTACACATGAGAAGGGTAATGGAGATGCAGAAGCTGATAAAAGTAACAATCTATTAGATTAGAGATCTTTTTGTAGCCAAATAAAATAAAATTAAACTCAATCCATGTATGAAGAGTCGATAGAATATATGATGTTCTGAGTTTACAAGGAAACGTAGATTCTTAATTGAGTTTTTACTTTGTTTATTGTTGTGTTATTTTTTGCCAAGTTTAGCTTGAGTTAATACAAATAAAATTTTCTTTTTTAAAAAATAATGAAACTCTTACTATGGGCTTGCCTTATCACATCTCTACCACTAAATAATGAACTAAGTTAAAGAAATACAGGGGTCTTTGGAATGGTTATAATGGGTTAGAGACTTAGGATTATCAAATTAAAGAAAAACAAAACACATCCATATGAGTTTTACATAAAAATGTTATACAATTCTCTTAATTCAAGTCACTTAATTATGATCATACATTTTTTAATTTCTTCCTCTTTATTTTTCCTTTATTTTTCTCTCTTCTTCCTTTATTTTCTCTTTCTCTGTCTCTCTATCTCTCTCTCTCTCACACACACACATGCAAAAAAATTAAGAATATACAACTTGAATCACTTCACTACAATTTTCATTATGATATTTTAAAGCTCGTGCAAACAAGATCATATAATCCTTTGACAAAGGGTTCAAAATGATGAGAAATCAACATAACATAATAAATATGACTTATATGCAAGGAAAAAAGTTAAGTCTCAAATTGGTTAATTAGTTGAGATACAATCTAGGAGACTTTTTAAGAATTCAAAATGGTTAAGCTAAACATCCTTATCATTTTAATACATCTTGTCTTATAATTTGGTCTTAACATACATTAAAAAAATTCTAGAAAAATAAAACTATATGACAATTGCTCATTTTAAAAGTAGAGCATAAATAATGAATGCTCAATAGGCTTAAAAGCTCACAATGTTGGTTAACATGTATTGGATCTTTGTACACCTATATCCCAATTAATCATAAAAAAAATAATTACTCACTGTGTACTAAGTGAGAACTTAACATTCATTCTTGTCTTCCAATTTGATTTCAATCAAAATCAATGATTCATGACAACTCAAATCATTTAGAGACAAATTTCAAAATAAATGAGACTTATACAAAGATAATTCAATAAATAAGAACTAAAGCAAGCTTAATAAAAATTCAATTTTTATGCAAATTAGCCAAAATCACAAAAGCATGTATAAAACAAAAGCAAACTACTAAACTACCTTCCCACACACATATTTCATAACAACGTATCAAAACTAATTCACAACAATTTTAACAAAAATAAAAATATAAGAGTAAGACTTTCCTTTGACAAAGTTGAGCATGGTTGATACACCTCTTATAAGCTTAGTAGTGAGGGTGGAGTGAATTGTATGAAAGCCAAGAAGGCCATCAAGAAAGACCTGGTTTTGCATGAAGGGGGTGATGGCAGCTAGAGGGGAAAAAGAAGCTAGGGTTAGAAAGAAAGAAAGAAATAAAATTTTTATTTATTTAACATTTTTATTAAATTTGTTTATCTATATGCTCTTAAGTTAGAAGAATTCATATAGTAAGATGTGGGAATGCCATAGTCAAGTGTGCCTAGACTCTATTAAGAATATTCTTTACCCCTAAAATAAAATAAAGTAATGTAAGCTATGAAAAAGAAAAAATCATAATTTAAATAAAGGGAATTTGCGTAGAAGGAAAAATATTGGATTGCCTCCCAATTAGCAAATCTCTTAAACCTCTTTGGCTAGGCAGTATGGTTTCTTATGTCTCATAATTTGCACATTCCAAGTTGATTTCTTCAAATTCTGTAAGTTTTTATCATGAGGTTATTGCCAAGTGTGATCTTTAGATTGTCATCATCATCCAAGTTAAACAATTCATGCATTAAATGATGAATAGCTTCTACAACAGAAATAGATGAAAAATTACAAAGGTATCTTATGGCATCATAATATTAAATGTAATGATTTCTTCACCAAATTCTATGTTGAAGTACCATTATACACAACAATCTCCATTTTAGCTGTCATAAGAAATGACCTCCCTAACAAATTAAATATAGAGTTAGGAGAATTAATTTTCTTTCATATCAAGCACATAAAAGCTAACAGAGAAAATCAATTTATTGAATTCCACGAAAAGATCCTTTAAGACTCCCATGGAGTACATGATAGATCTACTAGTAAGTTGGATGAGCACACCGATCTTTTTTAATAGACTAACACTTAAAGATTCATAAATAAATATAAGTAGGACATTAATTAAAGCATCTGAATCACACATAACTTTCAAGTTCTAATTGTCAATTATACATAAGGTAGTGAACATACCTATGTATTTGTAAGTAGAGGAAATTTTCTTTAGAAAATAGCTGACACATTCTTTCCCACACTTTCCCTTTCATTACCTTTCAATTTACCTTTATTGATGTATAATTCTTTGAAAATTTTTTCATAGAAAGGTACTTGTTTTATTGTATAAAGTAAAGGAATATTTACTTCTACGTTGTGAAAGGTCTCAAAAATTTCCTTCTCCTCATCTTTCTTAGATTTGAAAAATCTTTTAAGGAAGGTAGGATTAGTCATTAATGCTATTAATTGCTTGCCATTGACCACCTTTGAGTGATTGGATTGTTTTTGGGTAGTTATTACTTCTTTTTTTGGTCTCCTTTAGGTTATTCCTAGCTTCTTTTGATGTTCTTTTAACTATTTTTCACTTCAAAGGGTGATTCACTTACATTTTACTTTAGATTGATAATATTTTGTGAAATTAACTTACCTTGATTATCCAATCTACTGGCTAATGATGCCAGTTGACTAATTTAATCTTTAAATTTATATTTTTTATTTTTCTTTTGTTAAAATTATTGTGAGTTAGTAATGTGTGCCTTAACCATATCTTCTAAAAATATACTTGTCTTTGAGTTGGAATCACTAGTTAACTCTAAAAATTTTAGAAATTTGGTGGTTTTGCGTTATAATTGATGTTAGAGTGATCCCTTCATTATAGATTATAAGTCTAGATTAAAGATCATATTTCCTTTATGATGGACTCGAAATTCCTCCATACATATTGGTATGCTATTAAGTTTCATCTTTAAATGATATGCACATATCAGTTCAATGGTTAGGAGCAACCCAAATCCCAAAAGTATTAACTTGTTGCATCTTTCATATAGGCATTTGTTGAACAAGATAGGTTAAATTAGAAATTTGTTGTTCAAGGTTAGAGACATTTACCTAGTATACTCTTTTTGAAGATGAATCTTATTTATAGTCAAATTAGCAACCATGTTGGAGATTTAATCTTTAGTAGGTTGAGCAATTTTATTCACTATAGTACCTTCACTAACTGAATCCGTCATTCTTCTTTCCATTGGTATTAATTCTTCATAAAAGTATTGAAATAGGAGTTGTTTATAGATCCTATGTTGAATCTATCTTGCATATAATTGCTTGAGTCTTTCCCAATATTTATAAAGGGTCTAAACATCTTTTTAATTTATTTTATATATCACTCTTCTTATACTGACAACTATTAAGGTAGGGAATATTTTTCAATGAAACAATTTCACCATATTTGTCTATGTTAGTAATGGACCTAAGAGATAAATAAAACAATCTTCAACTTTATCACCTAGTGAGAATGGAAAGACACCTAACTTAATTTGCTCCTCAAGTACACCTTTTGGTTTCATACTAGAGCATACCATATGAAATTCTTTCATTCTTAGGGCCACAAAAGATGGGTAGTAAGTGAATTGGAAAAGACTTAAGCTCAAAATCTATATTTAGATTCATATATTGATAAAAATAGGTTATTGAGTCAAATCTTACATTACTAATTCTCTTAAGGTTCTCTCTTGATTAATCATGGTCACTCACTTAAACTTCAAAATCAATAGAGGATTATGTCAAATCAAGTATTGGTTTCAATTAAGGAGATGGAGAAGAAGAAGCTTCATAACTATATAATTAGAGTTTCCTTAATCTCCTAGTTATTTTCTCATTCTCACGATCACATTAAAGTTCATCTGTATAAGAATTTTTGAGGCATAAAAGAAATAAATTCTCTTTGACACCAAGTCCCTAACAACAACAATAAAATCTAGTGGGTGTCGAATCTTACAAATGTAATTATACACTAATCATAAAATAGTTGTATATGGTGATGAATAAGGTGAAATCTACAAGGATTGGTAAAGCTTATCTCTTCTTCCAAGTTAACAAAACAAAATAAAAGAGAAGGATTTTAAGATAGAAATTAAAATAAATTAAAAGAAAATAGAAAAATAAATAAATAAAGTCAATTAAATGAACTCAAATAATAATGAACATCTAGCTTAAGGTATAATTTTGGTTATGATTCTTTGAATTGATTATTGATGTAAGGATAAACCCTTTTATTCCTTAATAAACTAGTTATGATTGTGAACAAGCACTAATAACGTCTCTCTTCTTACTCCCTCATTAACCAAAAGAAGCTCTTTGATTAATTCTCTTACCAATTACCAACCTTAAGCAAGCTCTTCGGATTTAATCTATTGAAAACATTAAAAAAAAAAAGAGACCAAAGAACAAAAGAGTAAAGAAGAATAAATATATCTTACAATTCTTAAAGAATCAAACTTTATTTGGCTAGAAAAAGAGAGTTTAGTTACATATGGTTCTCAAAGATTACATAAAAGAAAGATAAATAACTATCCCAAGAATATAGAAAAACTAAAAATGAACTAATATGAGAGGGAGACAAAATGGCTACTCCTATGCCTCTTTCTTCTATATAATCCCAAACCTTATCTAATTTTTCCTAAAAATAAGGGATAGAAGTTAAGATCAAGACTAAATATGAAGAACTGCACATCCTCTTGAATTTTCCAATAAAAACAAATGCTACCTAATAAAAGCTCCTAAATAGAGCAAAACAAAGGTAGAATTAACTAAGACCTACTTATTCTAGAAAGACCTCATCCATTTAATCATGTTTCTTTTCTAGAGTAGTCATATTGACTAAGGTGTGGGCATACCTTATGCTTAGAACTTTTTTTGTGGCCTTTCATTCTTTTCCAAAATTTGCAACTTTGTCCTCACATTTTGCTCCAAATCTCTAATCTACTTTATAAAACACAATATACTTATAATTATAATTATAAGCATTTTATCAATCAAAACATAGGGAATCAATAACTTCCCATTAAATTGCATAAGTTGTTACACCATTTGAACCATGTTAGGCTTAATCTCAAAATTATTAGCCTTCACTCTTAGGCTAATAATGCTAGATTTTATCTTTATGAGCAAAGGTCTAGCATAATTGACCATAATATGTGATTCTTACTATCGTACCATTGAGTTTGATAGTTGTAACGTCAAGTGCCTAAATCCTAAATTTTAGAAAACAATCACAAGATCAAGAAAAAAAAGTCTTAAAATGAATAAAAAAGAAAAGAAAATAAAAAATCCTAATTCATGTAAAAATCACTATCAACACGAGTTCATGAGCCTTGTGATGACTTAGCAGCTCCTTAATAATTACATATAAAGGTTCATCTTAGGAAAACATGTTTAAAGGCCATAAACATGGGTCCATATTTAGGCCATGTTCCTTTATATAACAATTTCCTCAAAAACCAAAAATAGACTAGGGACAAACACAAGGAAGAGCAATAATATATATTTTCCATGTTTAACTTGTATTAATCCAAATTCATGCTAAAACTTTTATAACTTGGCTCTAACTTACTTAAATTTGTTCTTTTTACATTAAGGAGGTAAAGCAAGTCCTATAAACAAAATATATGCATATTGAGTACCAAATCATACAAAAACTACCAAAATACTCTCAAAATCATGCTAAAAGCATAACTTTAAAAACATACATGGTAAGACAAACATTGTCATTCGATGCTAAAGTTTCAATTTAGAACATAGTCGTGTCTAATACTATGACTATGATTGAAAGCCATAATCTTTATACTATTTAAGATTTCTTAAAATAGTTTTAGTGATCTTTTGATTTTTTATTATTAAAAGTAATAAACATAAAATTTTATCTATATTCCACTAAGTATTTTTCTATGTTTTATATATAAATTATTATGATTTAATTTATTTATGTTATGTTTTAGGTAATTATTGAATATTTTTCCTTAGGATATTTATCAAAATCAAAGGCTATTTGAAGTAAAAGTATGGAAAAATCACAAATATTGGTTAAACACAGTCTGGCCCACACTTGTGAACTAACCTGCGTTTAATATAGATCAGATGCAAAAGAAGTGTGGCTTGGAGCTTCAATTGTTCTTAATAATGATTTAATTAACGCTAGCAATTAGATTTTATCATCACCTGTATATGGTGTTGGATTGGAAAAAGAAAACATGCTTTGTTTGGAAAAACGGTAGATTTCAAAACTTT
>JANIJH010000004.1:53348368-53370226 GCA_024520975.1 Erythroxylum areolatum | reverse complement strand
CTGTAACTACTTCATTGAAACGACGACCAACGCTTTGGATATAGACTCGCACCTGAGGCATCTGCCAAGTGTCCGATCTGTTTATCCTCAACGCTGTAAATATCTACAAAGAATCCCTAAAAATTGAAAGTGGTGTCCTCTCGAAATTAAATTAGGCAATGGTTTGAAAGAAACCTTCTTAGAGGGGTTGACGAGACAAATTCCAACGTTCCTCCGATACCCATGAGGAGGAGTTTCCATGGATAAGGCACAAGACGAAGAAGAAGAACAAGCAGCGACGACTCTGCAAGTTAAGCGTCACCATCGTCAATGGCAAATTCGCAAATTCGCCAAATGTTGAGGCATGATTTGGGCCTCTGATTCGACAAATAATAGGATATTCCCCGCAACACACCATCCGGCGTCGTTTTAACTAATTTTACTTGGCCCCCAAGTCACAGGTCTGTTTCTGTACATAACGTTCCATTAGCATAATCCGAGAAACAAAAAGGATTAGGGTTTTGAATTTAATTCAAGGAGAGTGAGTGAGTGAGTGAGTGAGTGAGAGAGAGAGAGGGAGAGAGAAACAAGAAGAAGAATGGTGAGTGAACAAGACATGGGCGGGTGGACCGATCTCCTTCACTCATCGACCAAGCTTCTGGAGCAAGCTGCTCCTTCTTCTCAGTTTCCTCCTCTTCAGGTCTCTCTCTCCATTTCTCTTTTCCGTTGTCTGTTCGTTTCTTCACAAAGTATATCTGAATGTTTCTAAGCTATTTCTCATGTATGCCGAATAACTCGAAACCAGTCTTATAGTTTGTCTTTACGTAACAATGGTGCTCCCAATTTCATTGCTTCTTCCTGTTCACTATGTTGAAAGACTAAAATTGGCTTATCAATGTTGATCCCATTCTCTTTTTAAAAGAGCATTTGTAACCTCAGTAATGGATGGTGTTCGGAACGCCTTTGTTCCATACTAGCCGTTATGGTTTCAATTTTTTTTTTTGTTCTTGTTCAGAGAAACTTAGATCAGTTAGAAGCCCTATCAAAGAAGCTCAAGGCCAAAACCCTAAGGAATGAGGCCCCTTCTCAGTCTATTGCTGCTACGAGGTGATTTTCAAACACTTGGGATTATCACCCATTAAGCTACACATTATTTCCCCATAAACCATGAGAGAATTTCTTATACACTTTCAGTGGGATAGAGTTAAAATTTCCACTCTATTTTGCTTTGCACTCCATCTACCCTACCAAGTAAATTAGTAAATATATGAAGGGCATATTATTTTCTTAATGTGTTACTCTTTCACAGGCTTCTTGCACGTGAAGGAATAAATGCTGAGCAACTTGCACAAGATCTTAAGTCTTTTGAGTTGAAGGTAAATATTCTTGTTCGATCTAGTTGATTTCTGTGGTGGATTAGTGCAAATTTCCTTTCAACTTTCCTTTTCTTATTTGTTGGTTGCTTTTCCTCTTTGAAGACAACATTTGAGGATGTGTTCTCAACTGAGGCTACAAGCATTGAAGAATATCTACAACAGGTAGTTTTGAACTCTTAATTATAGACTCGCATGTGACTTAACTTACCCTAAACCTAGTGTATTTCTTTGAGTCTAATATTTGAGTTGTGGATTGTCTTCCATCACAGGCTTAAGTATTTTGCGTTGTTCATATTGATTAGTCATCAAACCTTTTGACGTTAAACCAACCAAGTGTTATAAAGGTATTGAAACCTGTGAATACGACTATGTATCTACTAGCTGATAAGTTTTGGTGCAATAGCGCATAGAAAAGAAGGATAAAGAACATGAGAGATTTCACCCAGGAAGTGTGGCCCTGGTTTTGCATTAGGCAAGCCATAATGTTTCTGAATTAGAAAATCTTTCAATTCTCCTATTTCATGAAATATTTATGGTCAATTCTTCATGTTTCTGTTTTGTGTCTAGCTCTTGCTTTTTGCTTGCGATTCTCTATTTTAATTTTCTTAGTTAATTATTTACCCAAGTGAGAAATTGATTTTGTAATAAGTTACATTTTGTCTTCGTTCATGTATAGTTTCCAGTTCTATGCATGGTTATAGTATGTACAAATGTCTCCACTGCTTCTATATCACATACGATCACTCTATTTAGTAGTGATAACTGTTCTCCTAGTGTATTTCGTCTTACTTGTTAGATATTGTCTTGATGCTCAATGAGAATGAATTAATTCTCTTTTTCTTTGGTGCAGGTTCATGAAATGGCCATGGTTTCTGCCATACAGGAAGCTCAAAAGGATAATCTTAGAAGTTTTAATGATTATATGATGAAGGTTTTGGAGGTTCGTGCTGATTCAATGTTTGATTTGTTATAGTTTTCATTTCCTTATGGAATTTGGACTTCATGGATATAAACAATGGAGCAATGGGCTGCTCTTTTAGCATGCACTACTCGTCTTTTTGTACGTTCCCGAAGAGATTGTGGGTCTCTTTACAGCTTATCCTTATGCAACTTCATCTCCTCTTCAGTTTCCTTGACATATAACATGCAATTATTCAATTTTCCTACTATTTTGGACTTAGTACATCCATAAATGTTTAAGCGGTAGTATGCTATAGTCCATTGGGTGAAGGATTTATTTGTTGTCCAAAAGTTGCCATTTATCAGAATTTTTCATGCATATCATTTAGAAGACTTATGTTTCAACTGTAGCCAATTTTAGATAGGTATTTTGGTGAATTGCCTTATTGTTGCTTCTTGATTTTTGGTTTTTTTTATTGATTGTTGTGGAATTGAATTAAGAAAAAAAAAATGATGCTTGTTCTAGAATTACAATAGACTAATCTTATCCATCCAACCTAACCTTTGTTTGCTATTGTTCCCACCTACTCTTTTTGATATAGAAATATGGGTAAAAGAGTGTTATGGGGTTGTTTTACGAGCAAGTAATCTGATTTCAGCCCATTTATTACTTGATTTATGTCGTCTACAAACATTTTATCTTGGATATCTGTATTTCTTTTTGCAAAGACTAGTTTTCCCCTTTTTAAAATACGAACATACAAGTTGTCAAAATTATTGGCTTACCAAAATATCGTTGGAGTTTGTTTGGAAATATCTAATTTCAATCCTCCTACATATTGCATTTCCCTTCTTTAACCCTCTTTCTTTAATTGATTTTTCTAGTGCCATTGAAGAAAGAGTAAATTATAGTTTAAATTTATAACTTTACTCAAATTTTCAATGCTTGCCAAAACTTACAAAAAAGATCAATTAAATACCTAAAATTTCAGTTTGTTTCAAATATATCCAAACATTAGCGCTGTTAACCTCAATTGCTAGGTTTTTTGACATGGAGGGTCGGCTGACTGACCTTACCATGAAACCCCTCATCTCTCTTTGATGAGACCTCATCTTTTCTCCATATTGCAATACGTACGATCTTAGTGATCACCAATATTTTGATTGCAATTCTATTGTTTTAAAGTCCAGAAATAACAAGAAGAAATTTTAATTTTAAAATGTATCTGGCCCTCCACATCAACCACTCTAATGAGTGGAGTTAACGGACCTGAGGTCTTAGTTATATTTGAAACAAATTGGATTATGCATTTTATTAATTTTTTAATAGTTCTAGCTAGTATTGAGGAATTAATTAAATTTTAAATATAATTAACCCTTTAAAAAAATTTTAAGCCTTTCCATAAACTTAAGTTAATAGAGATAATTTGTTAGTTTTCTTCCTTGTATCTTGTTTTCAATCTCTCCCAATGCTTTTCTTGGAATTTGTTGTCAATCTTTCCTGATGCTTTTTTACGGAAGTCCTGCTATTAACATTGTGCTAATAAATTTAGGCAATTAAAGGATATTATTATTCGAAGAATCTACAATGAGGACTTTATAATAATAATGCTATATATTGCAGGAAGATTGGCAAAAGGAAAAACGTGACTTTCTTCAGAGCTTGAATCGGATATCAACTTTGCCTAGAACTAACTTAGTTGATAGCTCTGGTCCTACACATCCTGGTCAATTGATGTCTATAACTTCCAGTTCTCAAGTTTCCTCTGGCAGATCAGACTTGAAGCTCATAGCAAACAAGCCTATAGTGGAGAAAAAGGCTTCAGCCTATGCTGCTGTTGTGAAGAATCTTAACAATGCAAGAGAGCGTGGCTTATTATTTAAAGTAAGGGTGGTTGTTTGTTATTTTTCCATACTTCTTCCCTCACCGTGTGTGAAAGATTTATATTTTAATTGGCTTTAGTAAGATAAATCTTCATCTGAACTGTTTCTTCGTTGCTTAAACTTCTTCCTGCACCATGTTCTTGTTAGCTAGCTGATTTAAACACATATTTACTGACTTGAAAGACGTTAGTAATCGAGCAAAAAGCAGTTATGAAGTGGGTTAGAAACGCACGTTGATGTTTACATAAAGGGGATTGAATTTGAATGATCTAAAAAGATATTGTGGCCACTGAAAAGATTTATATGTACTATGCAGAAGTTGAAAAATCTATAAGAGCTCGTTTGTACAACAAACTTTACCATCTTGAAAAGCCCAAGAATTTTGTAATGGGGACTCCAAATTAGAAGCAAACTGAATCTTTGGGCTGTTGTGCCTTTGTTTCTCTATCACATTGATCCATTAAAGAAGCAAAAGGGTTTCAATTTCTGTATGTTTATTATCTGCTGTTTATTCTTCTAGCCTGCAACAGCTTTCAAAGTTGTCTATGAAAGTTTGGGGCTTGAAACATCTGCTGGAAAATCAGTTAACATGCAGAAGATATGGCACCTTATTCAGGTAAACCTAAAACATTTTCCTGAGCTTCTTCTGAGGTCATCTAGTTCAGAACTTGTTTGTTTCCTTTTGAGTTTCTGTCATTAGAAAATCTGACAACGTTAATGTGATTGACAGACACTGCTGGGCGAAAACTCAAGTGTGCAGTGGAACTTTCCGAGAAAAATATCTTTAGTACTTGGTGCAAGGCGCCATCTAGAATGGGGGCATGAAAAATATATGATGGATACAATACAAAGTCATCTTGCACAGGTATTAGAAGTTTGGATAATTTTTTACATCAATATTGAAATTGATATTTGCTATAAATCAGTTTTCGTTTCTCAACTCGTTAAAGTCTTGTCCTTGATGCCTTCTTGCTTCTGCTCTTCATTAATGTTTTCCTGTTTATTGTGATCTTATGTCAGGCATCCCTTGGCGGAGCAGTTGGAAATTTACAAAGAGTTCGCGCATTTCTTCGGGTTTGTCTGGTTCTTACTATTTGACTTGACTTACAAATTGCGGCTGTCTTTCAAGATTTTATAATATTTTCTTTTTCCTTTTTATACAGGTTCGTTTAAGAGATTATGGAGTTCTTGATTTTGATGCAGGTGATATTCGTAGACAGCCTCCAGTGGATACCACCTGGCAACAAGTATGTTGTTTCAGATTATTGTTTAGTTTTTAACAGTTCAAAAATCAAGGAGTAGAGAACTTTGTTAGCATTACCCTTATTCTGAGTTTTTGGTGTGATTTCCAACAATAACTGTTTTAAATTATGGGTGCTGCTTGGAAACACAGCTGAATGCAAATCTTGAAAATCACTGCATATGGGTTGCCCAAATGGTCTTGCCTAAAGCTGTTAACGAATCATCTTCATTATTACATAAAATTCTACAAAGAAAGAGCTTTGCGTGTTACAAGTGAAATTGGTTAGCATTGATTTTACTGTTCATGAGATTCTTCAGTTTGTTTCACTTGATTCTTCCTGTGAAATAGGAGTTCCCTTATCTTTGTGATCTTGAATCAATTAAAAACTGCTGAGAACTGGCCTCAAGGCCACCTAAGTTAATAAACTACTTTTGCTCCTCTGAGATTGGGAAAACAAAATGAGTAGTGTGGTGTAAGATTTCAATTGTTTGTATTTGTTGCTCATGACTAGTTTGCTTTGTTAAGAAAATGTGACCATTTGGGCTTGTGCTACGTCCACATGTGGCAGGCTGTTTTGGGTTTCATCCTTTGTTACTTGTAAATTTGTAACTTAGAAGACCATTACATAAGGATGAATGTTGTAAAAACAACCATGTTATATATTGTGTATGTACACCCATGGTTATGCATTCAAAAGTTGGCTGATCAACAGGGTGATAACATTCATTGGATGTATTATTACTAGTCACTTTGACTCTTACATTCTTTCATCCTAAATCTTGATTTCATGCTTAACAGATTTATTTCTGCCTAAGAACTGGATATTATGATGAAGCAAGAAATGTTGCCCAATCATCCCGTGTCTCGCATCAGTTTGCACCTCTGGTAAATGATTGTTCTATATCTAAGTCCTATAAATGTATAAGTCTTAATAATCAGCCCCACTAAATGTTCCTTTTCTACAGCTTAGTGAGTGGATTAATACTGGAGGCATGGTGTCCACTGAAATTGCAGCTGCTGCTTCAGATGAGTGTGAAAAAATGTTACGAATGGGTGATCGGATGGGTCGAGCTGCATATGACAAGAAAAAGTTGTTACTCTATGCTATAGTATCTGGTTTTCGCAGGCTGATTGACCGCCTCCTAAGAGATCTGCCAACACTTTTCACTACAATAGAAGATTTTTTGTGGTTTACATTGTCAGCTGTGCGAGATGTCCCTAATGGAGCCTCACCTGTAAACCTACATGAAGGTTCATCGCCATACAGTTTGGAAGACTTACAGGTTTACCTCAACAAATTTGAGCCATCGTATTATACCAAAAGTGGGAAGGACCCATTGGTATACCCTTACGTGTTGCTTTTAAGCATCCAGTTATTACCAGCGGCCTTGTATCTGGCAAAGGAACCCACTGATGAAGGGTGTGATATTGATGCTGTCCACATATCAATTGCACTGGCAGATCATGGAGTTCTGTCTGAAAGCACTTGCGCTGGACAAAAATTAGGAGTAATGGATCCTTATGCAGAGGTCTCTAGCATTATTAGGCAGCATGGATCTGCATATTTAAGACATGGTGATATCCCACTGGCGTTGGAATATTATGTACAAGCTGCTGCAGCAGTAGGTGGTGGAGAGCTGTCTTGGACTGGGAAGGCCAGTGCAAATCAGCTAAGGCAGAAAAGTGTAATGCTGAAGCAACTTCTTACTGAGCTGTTATTACGAGATGGTGGAATTCATCTTTTACTTGGTCCAAGAGGTGCTGGTGATGAAGGTGAATTAGCAAGATTTTTTGCCGATTTCAAAGCAAGGCATCAATTTCTCCTTGAAACTGCTCGCCAGTGTCAGGAAGCAGGACTCTATGACAAGGCATGTGTCATTTTCTCACCCTAGTTTTCCCATTTCGACACTAATCTGCATGTTATTTAATTTCTAGTTTCAACTTTCCATCTTTGGGCAGTGAAATCTTTATTCCTAGGAATCCTTTGGAAGGACAATATTTCTCTGCTTTTGAATAAATGTTGTCTTCAACTTTTTAATTGGCTCTTGAACAAAAGCTGGGCTGTCAGATGCTGTTCTTTGAAAAACATTGGGTGTAGTCTTGGGCTATTGCTTTCTCGACATCTGTGCATGCATGTTTGCTCTTGCATGTAAATGTTTGGTACATCTAATGGTCTTTAGTTATTCTTGTTGTAATATATATTTCTTATTTTTCACTATGTTTGTCAACATTTATCTTGTGAATTTTCTTTTTGTTTATTAGTATAAATTTATTGTGATATGCAGTCTATAGAAATTCACAAGAGAGTTGGAGCTTTTTCTATGGCACTAGATACCATTAATAAGTGCCTGTCGGAAGCAATTTGTGCCCTTTCACGTTGTAGACTGGATGGTGAGAGCCAGACATCAGGTCTTATTCATTCTGGAAATGAGATTTTGGAGATGTTCAAGTATTATCCTGAAGTCAGGTTAGTCTGCAACTTTGACTGCTTCCTGCGAGCTTTCTTTTCATAATTCAAATCATGATTGGCATGGTGCTTAGCTAGTCAGATGTTGCTGATACTGAAGCACATTTAAACTGGCTTCCAAAAGACAGTATTCTTCGTTTAAGGAACTTCTGGGTATACTAGAAAGCATTTGCATTTAGATTTTTGAACTATTTTGTATTAATAAAAGATAGAAGTGTAATTCAATGGGATGAATATCCTTTTCTTGTTTTTGAATAACCTGGTAGTTTACATTGAAAAAGTATTTAGATGGGTTGAGTTTTAAATATTTCTCAGAACTAATTTTACTATCTAGTACAGTATCATAATTGGTGAATTTCTTGGTATAATCATTTCTTTTCATTTGGTGATGATAGTTGTGTATCATTAATTGCCTTCAGTTTTGTATTTATGATTATTCATCAGAGGCAATGAACTCCTAATTCAAAAGGTTATCTAGCAGTTTGCAGAAGGTATTGTTCGGAAACCAAACAAACTATATAATTTTTAAAATGAATTATTAAATCTTTTTCTTTTACAATACTGCAACTAACATTATCAGAATTTGGTATAACTTATTTACCTTTGCATAAGAAAATAACGGACAATATTTAAGAACCAAAAGATTATTCTTTAATTAACTAGGTTTGTCTGATCTAAAGTTACAGACCACGTATGTCCATTGTTATTTGATCACAATTTTTGTGGATTTTCATCCACAACTTTGAAATTTTATTTATGGTAATCAGTGAATTTAGAATTTTTTGCATGGTATAGTGTTCTTTTTTGTGTACTCTGTATGCCTGGCATTAAATATATCACTTTTGATTTCAGCCTTCAAGAAAGGGAGCGGGTTTTAGAGCAAGAAACTGTGCTGAGACAACTTGAAGCAGTATTGTCTGTTCACAAGTTGGCAAGACTGGGACATCATCTTGACGCTTTGAAGGAAGTTGCCAAACTTCCCTTCCTTCCACTGGATCCTCGAGTGTTGGATGTGAATGCTGAAGCATTTCAAAATGTATCTCCTCATGTTCAAGCATGTGTACCAGACCTTTTGAAGGTTACTCTTGCATGTCTTGACAATGTGCCAGATTCTGATGGATCTCTTCGTGCTATGAGGGCAAAGGTTTGTTGAAAATACTACCTTTTTGCTCTTCTGCATGTTTCCTTTATACGGGTCAGCTGTTGCTAAGGTTTTCTTAACTGCACCTCCTTTATATTTGGTCATTATATTTAATCTCCAAGTGGTATCTTCCATCATTTGCTTCTTTTGTGCCATCATTTGCTTTGTGATGCTAGATGAAGACCCACATATGAAAGATGAAGACACCAACGAAATGCATGCCCATGGTAAAACTGTAGTCACATTCACTTACGAGGGGAAGCCCAAATATAATTCAAAACCCTTAAAGAAATGTTGGTTTCATTTTTCTATTAATTGAATTTTGTGCATGGTGCTACTTTTTTCTTTCATCAACCATTTTTACTAGAAGGGATCGAGGTCTATCTTTCATTGGCTGAAATATAAACTTTGTTGTGTTGCTATAGATGTGTATTTTTCTTGTTGTTCGATGAGATTTTCCATAAATATACCAACCTTCTGCATTCCTACACCACTGATTCTCTAGCAAGCTATTGAATTGAATTTGTAAAATTGGCTATTACAGAAAATTGAAGACTTTACTTCAGAGTTCAATCAAGTTTTCTTACCTATATTTTGGACTGTTACTTCATTGTCACATTTTTAAGATCAAACTAATTTCAATTTGATCTACCTAACGGAGTTTAAATACGTGAAGACATGAACCTTGACTTGTACTTCAGGAATTATGGTAACAACCTAGTTCTTTAACTGCTTTCTATTAGCTCTTAACTTGGACCAGTTTAGTGTGAAAAATAAAGTTGAAGGTCTAATCAATATAAAGAAATAACCACGGATCTAATTGGATACATGAATAAAGTTCAAAAATTAATTTGAGTATGATACTTTGCTGTTGGAAGACTACAATCGTCAACATGTGTAATTTTTTATTCGTATGAGCATCAATGTCACTTTGTTTTGGATTTTCTTTTTGGCAGATTGCAGAGTTTTTGGCAAATAATATGAGTAGGAACTGGCCTCGCGATTTGTATGAGAAGCTTGGTCGAAGCCTGTGATGTGAAAGTAAATGACGTGATGAGAATTTCTAAGATTTTTTTTGGTTTTAGAGCAACTTCTGTAACTGCAGAGTTGATATTGAGCACTCATAATCATAGATTTGAAGGGGGCTGTAGAAGTTGAAAAAGTAAAAATAGACGGGAAAGTTAAGCCAAGGATGCTTTCCAATGTGTTAAATTGCAAGTTTAGCCTTCCTGGTTTTCCCCCTTCCTGATCTTTTCAATATAATGCATGCTTCAAATTTTTTGGTGTATGTCTATTTATATTTATAATATATCAAAGTAGCATAGGTCTTATGTTTCTTATCCTTCTATACTGAAATAATCTTACTTTATTGGTATTATTCTCACTTTAATGGGAAACTGGCGATTGAAAGTTGGTTACAATCATAATTCGGATTAACTTCAATAAGTATTTGAAGAGATGAAAAAAGAAAATCAATTTATGTTTTTTGAGCTTTAGTTAGCTGATCAAGTTATACCTAAAAATTTGACGGTGAAACAAAATTCTGTATAGGCCAAATAGCTTCAAGAGGTAAAATCTAACGACTTAGAAGTTACTGATGTTATCAATGTCAACAGTAGTCTCTTGATCAAAAATACTTAAATTAACAAGATCATGGCTCTTAAAGACATACTCATACAAGTACTTAACAAGCTTAACATTAGAGCATATTTTAACATTTATGTGGCAATCAAAGAGAAGCAAAAGGTATGGACTATGGGAACCATTCACCTATTATCTACCTCCTTCCTATAAATCTTTACTTTACGGCGATCATCTCTCTTTCTATAAAACATGCATAATTATCCTCATCATGGACAATAAAAGGGCCAAAATTTTTGGGATAATGGTTCTTGTACACACCATGTCTCATAAAAGAGTTGTCTTTATTCATATGACCATAAGGACCGTGGTATAAATTTTGAATAAGATTTGATATTTCAGTAGATATGATTTGGTCATAAGATTCTGAATTAAGTAATTTAGAATGAGGCTTAAGTATCAATAATAAATGAGCATGAGGAAAACTACACTTTTGGAACTCAATAACATAAACATATGCAGCAACCTCTCCAAAGATTTGTTTCTTGATTAGTTCATTTTTAAGGATATCAAATTTAGCTCTAAAAACTATAGTCAATAAATCAGGCCTATCTTGTAGCTTTTCATGAAACCCAAGGTTATCTTGAATCTCCTTCTATATTGGGTTACAAGTCATGGTGAGAAAAATTCAAGTTTATCATACTTTTGTACTAGAGCCATTACATCAAGATAGCGACATTTCATGTCCTTTGGATCACCGACAAACGAAGCGAGAGCACAACTCGACGGTCAATTCGATAACCTTTAGTCTGATCAATGACAATATTGTCCAAAACACCCTGCAATATCTCTGTTCTTATCTCATTTTGTCTCTTTCTATGGAAATCAAGTCTAGATATTTCAATCTTTATCTAAGCACCCACAAAAAATTGCTAAAGTAGCCTTAACTATGGAACAACATTGACTCATCATGTTCTCTTATTTGGAGCCTATAACAATACTACTCTATAGCAGAAACAGTGCCATCTTCACAATATTCTTGACCAACAACTAAAAATTATACAAACAAATCAAATAAATAAAAGCATAAGGTTAGACAACACCATAAAAACGAAACAGGAAAAGAAACACTTGCATGTATTCTCCATATTAAAGAAATTCGATGGATCAACAAAAGAACTGAAATTAATGTCATATCTCTCATTTGAAGCATTGTTTCTCATTCACCTTGAAAACATCTGCTTAATTCTACGATGTCATCCATATTCACCACTAGGAAATAAAAGAGGATATTGAACGGGATCATAACAGGTATAGTAAGATTGGATTCTATAACTTGTGCCTGAATGACTATAGACTTGGATGTGTGGAGATTTATCAACCCTTTCATCATCCACCTCAATCCATATAGTAGCTACTTGTGATGCAGTAGGAAGATTGTATACATGTTGATCAAGGCTAATATAACACCTCAAGACTATTGTATGATTGTCAAGTATTAGAAAGTCCTCAAAAATCCTGAAGAATTTAGCACAGGGATTATGTTCTAAGACTTTCATAATTAGTTTTATTGTATCCTCGTGAAGTTTATCATAACTTTTTGTCCTTCTTCTAAGTTCCTCATCAGTATCAAAAAAATAGAGTTGGATACCAGACACCCTATCAGTTGTCGAAACTAAACTGTCAAGGAAATGATAAACTTGACCTTGAACACGAAATGTATAAACACCTTTCTTATTTTTCTTTATTTCTCAATCATACCTAGCTCCATACGAAGTAAAAGCTTTATTATTATTATATATACGAATATTCTTTCTGAAGTGCTCAGACTCTTCATCACCATTAATAAATAATCATTTTAGAGCATATGAAATTTGAGGAGCAACAATGGAAATCTCTCCTGACAAACAACAAAATGATGTGGGCTCTAAATAGAATCTCTTCGTATCACAATGCTCACAGTTGGGAAAAAAGGAAGCTGTAGAGGTTAAGCAGGAAAATTCTTTAGGCATGCTAATTTTGTCTTAGATAGATGATGGTTTATCCCTAAAAAGATTTATAAAAGGGTTGATCACTTCGAGGAGCATTAATAATACAAAATTACAAAGAATATAGCTAAGAAGATTTATACCTTGATCCTCGACAAGTGATATTGAGGTGGATAGAACATAAGAGGAAGATATATTTGGATAATCTAAATTATGATGCATATTATTAGACACTTCAACTGCTGATTCTCTACCGATAACTTCCCCAAGTCGAAGAGAGGAATGATTCACATTGACATGATCCACGCTAAAATCAATAGATGGATTTTGTACCAGTTGATTACTGGATGGATGAAGAAACAATTGATTATCTACAATAATGCTATCAATGGTAGAATAAATAGGTTGATCACGAACTGATTGACATTGATGTTCTCCTATAGACAACTCAGATCGATCAAAATTATCTGTTACCTTGGACAGATCAGTTTTACACCTCTTATTTCTACGACTAAAAAAAGACAGAGTAGAATTACTCTTCTTTGCAACATAAGCTTCTCGATGCCATTGTAAAAGCTCACATTTTTCATTTTATGACATTTCAGCATACTTTTACGCCTCTTGGGCATTTATATTCATCTTTGAAAGTAGACAAACCTAGAATGAAGGGAAAAACAACCAACAACTATAAACGCTAAAAAGATCTTGCAAAAATGAAGAAAAATAAAGCCATAAATTATTATAATAAGATAAAATTATCAACATGTAATTGTTGTATTTCATTGTATAATTATATAATAAATTTTTTATACATGTGTACTATTTAATTCTATATTAAATAATTATATTTTGCAAATAAATTTAATCAGTTAATGATAATTTAGTTTAAAATAATTTTATACTATGTTGGAAAATTTTAATATATAATGAAAATTTACACAAACTAGTTATTGAAATGAATATAAATTTTCATTTCAAAAGAAATTGATAATTTTGAAACAAAAATATCATATATACAATGCTTTTGATAAGTTTATATTGCTTTAATTTGTCAAAGTCTCTCATGATACAATTTAAAAATTCATTGAAAGTAACTGTTTATAATTAATTTTAACAAAAATATAATTAAATTATCAAATAATTATCAAATTATAAACATGATATAAATTCATAAAATAATTTAAAATTTATAATCTTTTAAATAAAAATCAAACTTTTCACTTTTTATGAATGGATATTAATTTCTTGGCTTTTATAAGACATTTTAATTATTATAGAAAAGCTTCAATTGACGTTTTAACTTAAAATCATTTTAAAATAAATACATTTTTAGAATTGTTTGTAATAACTTTAGTATAAAATTATATATTTACTAAAAATGGTTAATTTCTTGTATATTTAAAAGACATTATATGTTAATTTAATTTTGTAAAATATCTTAATTTTTAATAAAATAATAGATGGTTTCATAATGCATCATGCATCAGTTTAAATTTTAAAAAATTTTACATGATAAAATTTTAAGATTATTAAAAATAAATGTGTATATATAATATTGTCTATATATATTTTAGGCGCGAAAAATGTATTATGATCATATTAAATGAATAAAAACAAATATATTTATTTTCAACTGAATATAGATTATTATTTTAAAAATAATTTTGTATTTTGTATTTAGTCATTGTAGTAAAATTAATAAATACTTGTATATTGTATATATAACCAAATTCAAAGTTTATGATTAATTTAAAAATGTTATTGGAATAATTTTTAAGATTTTATCTACTGGATATTGTGATAGTGTGAATTAAGTCGTATGTTTGGGGCTAAAATATAGGTCTCTAATGATCATTACTCTATCATGATGAAGAACTAATGCAAAGCTTTTGGGTTCTGTTGCATGACTAGAAGGTAGGTTCTACACTAATTGAATTGACAAAATAATAATAGTAGTAACATCAGCTAGAAAATAGTTGTAGATGCCACCTAAATAAATGAGAAGAAAATAGTTTTTCTAGCGAAACAATAAAAAAATTCATATGCATGGGTTGAAAGTACTTAAAGACATTTGGAAGAACTGAAGAAAGAACTAACATACCAAAACTTCATCCCAAAATGTCAAAGCACCAAATAAATAAAGTAAAACTCGATATAATATTTTATCAGAGAAAAGTAAAGTAGACCTTAACAGCACAAAGCAAATGCAAGGCCTAACAACAACACTTGAAGAAAACAATTTGAAAAAAGACATAAACCAAGTCAAAGTCAGAAACTATTAACATGGGAAAAATATTTTTGTGTTTTCTCCATTATTCATTGCGTACTTGTGAGTATATGTATATGCATGTGTGTGTGAGATGGAGAGATAAACAGATAGAAGAAAAGTGACTTTGAAATAACTTGTGAAAAGTGAATTGTAAGTAGACACTAAAATGGTTATAATAGAGCTGGTATTTTGGTGTATGTCACACAAGTTATTCCTTTTTTGAACTTCATTAAACACATGTAACTACTAAATTGATAAAAATGGAATTCCTTTGCAAATATATTACAAAGCAAAAGCCAAGAACTTACGAATATTGGATAAATGAAGCTCAAAACTCTTGTTTACAGCAACATGGAGGATCTAATGAATTCAATGTATGGGTCATTATAGTTTGGAGCTCGACCAAATCTTTAAATATATTCACAAGTGAACATCTGTATGGGTAGAGAACAGAAGACTGGGACAATACAAACCCACCTCTTGATTGATTGATAAATAAATAAAAAATTGATCATATCCATTTAAAATCAAACTAATCTAATCCTGACACACCTAATAAGTCGTTTATATACAACAATTTTAAATTAGTAGTGTACGACCCACAAATTTTTGTTATATCATTATCAAAGCCTACCATTAATCATTTTCTTTTTACTATTTTCTTTAGCACACAATATCTTTTTTTTTTTTCCTTGAGCATCTTTCTTTATGTCTATCAGGGTCCCACTAACTATCAGTAAAATTTTACTTACTAGTTCTTGTTTAATGCATTTATTGACTTAGTAAATTGGGTTCATTATTGGTCGAAAGAGATAGTAAAATGTAGGTGGCAGTCATTTCACTTCATTAATTCCATTAAATGAATGATAATGAAGGCATTAGTTGTGAAGTATTTGGTATAGTCGTCCAGATAAAAGAAAGAGTGCATTTAAATAAAAAATTTGATCATGTCCTATCATTAAAATCAATCTAATGTAATCCTGACACCTACTAAATCACTTATATACGACAGTTTTAAATTGGCAACGTACGACCCATAAATTTTTTTGTATCATTATCAAAGACCTACCATTAATCATTTTCTTTTTACTATTTTTTTAGCACATGATATCTGATCTCTTTTCCCAATGTCGAGTATGATTCTTTATGTCCATCAAGGTCCCACACTTGATAAATACCTATCAATAAAATTTTACTTGCTAGTTCTTTTGTAATGCATTTATTGACTTAGTAAGTAAGGTTCATTATTAGTCTAAAGAAATAGTAAAATGCAATGTTGGGAAGGTGGCAGTCATTTCATCTCATTAAGTCCCTTAAATGAATGATAATGGAGGCATCAGTTGCGAGGTATTTGGTGTAGTTGTCCAAACAATAGAAAGAGTGCCTTTATATTCAACTTGAAACTAACGAGAGTCAGAGATTGATCAAATGTGTTTGTAAAGTAGGGGATCTTGGAGTTCCCTGCAAACATAGTCTTCTCCTATTACACAAATTAAATGACTTTTACGTATCTATTTTTGTTCGCTCTTTGTTGTTCATGCATTTCTATCTTGATTTTCTTAAACATTCCATTTCCATTTGTTCTTCCCAAGTTCATTATCCATTTCTCTATAACACTTAAATAAATAATAAATTATACATTCTTAATAAAATATTTAATAAATATATATTAATTTCAAAAACAATGAATTTTTTATATACATTAGAGGAACAAAATTATGTGTATTAAGTTGGAGATATATTCTATTTTTGGAGCTACAGAGGATCGTAAGGTAGATGTAATATCATGTTTAAGTAGCACAGGTTAGTCACTTTCTTTATCATACCCAAGTCCTGGCATGGCCATATCTCTAAATGTTTTAAAATGAGATTGAAAAATTAAAATTTTATTATAAAGATGATGATTTTAGCATCTTAATGAAGTAGATCAAGATGAGATAGAGATGAATAAAAAAAGGAAAGGATGAAAGAAGTAATAGTTGCTCCTTTATGTTTCTTTCTTTTTACTTAAATGGTGGGAATAATCATCATAAGACTACGATCACTTGGTGCTTGCTTGCTTGCCTGTTAGAGACAAAACGATGTAGGTTCCTAGTGTTATTGTGTTTATTAATTAGATGAGATGGTCATCCTAATGCATGGTGAGAAAGTAAGAGTACATAAGATGGTAGGCTTTTTTAGTTACTTGTAATCATATCCTCTTGGAAAGTATTTTCTATGACAGAAACTATCGACCTCTGAACGTTAACTCTCTCTAATTTTAGATCACAATTAGAGGGAGAAAGAAGAAAATGGTTAAGGTTGCCACTTACTTAGTGACGACTTTGGGAGCTCTCATGTTCTAGCAATTAGTTTCGCCCTTAATTTAACAATATGCAAAATAATTAAAAAAGTAATGAAAAATACGAATTTAAGCATTTCTCTCACATTGTTAAAACCAAGAAGAAGATTCTAGCTTACCAACATCTTCAAGCCTGTATTTAAAACAATATCACCAGCAACTTCACAGAACATTACAAATTTACTAAGAAAGGAGATTCCTTATAATACTACTTACTACATTGGCATTGGACAAGCAAAAGGTTATTTGTCTATATGCATTTTTTGTGTATATGTGTGTATTCAATAATATTTAACATCATCAACCAATCTTAACCCAAAACAATTTGAGAACCAAAGAATTAGATGACTAACAAAGTGGTCTTTGATATTCTAGTTATATCACTTGTTCTTCAAAAAATTTATTTGCTTTATACTCTTACAGAAAATACAACCTTATCCATACTGATGTACTTCTCTGCCTTAATCTTTACTCCTTCATTCACAAAAGCATATTTCCTAATCTTTTACCCAAGATATACTTGAACAAGAATTAAAATTAACAAATTTAGTCTCACAAACAAGTAGTAGGCTCTTTTCTACTTACTATCCAACACTTGGGATACCTAACAAAGTCTACCTTTCTCTTTCCATCAAAATTAGCACATTCATTAGTACATAAAGGCAAAAAATCTAAATGAGTCAAAATATTAAAACCATACATAATTTCAAAAGGTGAATAAGATGTAGTAGAATGTATATCTCAGTTTATCCATACATTTCTATTTCATCAATGGACTTGACTCTTGGCTTAGAACCTTTGTGATATCAACACCTGGTGTCACTTGAGATGAGATGGTATGATAGAGATGAGACCACCAAGCGGGGGACACATCTTTGACCTGTAAAGGATTTCATCAAAGGGCCTTATGTAGAATCTCAGGAATGATAAGAAAGATTGATGGGCCTTGTCAGTTTTGCAGTTATTTTTGAAAAACATGGTTGGTGATTGGAGGAAAGAGGGCCATAGCATCCAAAGTTGACTAATTTTATCTGGCTTACTCGTGGTCACATGGTGCGACATCGGAGTCAATGGGAACAAAGTTTTGTTGGTGGGCCTTATGTAACCGTTAATGCTTCGACATTACGTTCTAACAATCGATAATGCGAAAGAGATGGACCTCGCATTGAGTGGGGAGATTTGTGCTGAGCCCCAAGGAGACTTACTGGTGGCCTGCACTTTTAGAGCAATCAGGTCATTCAAGGTAAGGTACCATGGCTTGAGTGAGTCAAAACGTTGCGACACAACAAATGAAAACCTTAAAGATGTGCGTAAGCTATCCTTGGTTGTTGGTTTGATCGACGAAGGCTCAAATTGAAGGGAAGAGACTCGTGGATAACTGTGAAAATCATAGAACTCTAATGATTCTTCGAAGTCCAGCAAAGATACGATCATTGTGACCGCCGATAACTCAACAAATGGTCGGACAGCCTGTAATCATTCACATTCCATAATTACTAAGCAAGCAACATTTGACGTATGAGTTAGTAGGAGATCCCGTTATAGAAAATTAACAAAAAAAAAGTAAAGAAAGGAACAAGAGTAGGTCAATAGTAATAGCCTCTTGCAGGTCCTACAAGTGAAAGAGTTTGACTTATTTGTGGTAGAAAATGAGACAACACACTAAAAGACACGAGAATTAGTCATATAATTTGAATTTTACCTTATATAGATAAAAGAATAGAGAAGGTGGGTTGATTACTCCACCACAAAAGCCTAGTAAAGCCTATATGGGTAGTACTCTGCCACAATTCTCAGTGCTAGCAGGAGCAGATTTATAAAAGCTGAAGCAGACCTGAAAAAGTCTAAGAAGATAAGATGAACAAACCATAAGACAACAGATGCTAGTGCTACACCCAGACCCAGTTATTGATTAAATCCAATTATAAGGATTTCAAGAAATCAAGAAATTAAGTAATAACATTAATTGTATTACCTACACAACATATTTTATGAACAGAAAGATTTGAAAAGGTCATGATAGAGGTTAAAAATGGACTATTTATGACTACAATATCATGTGAGGTGAATATAGCTTTAGAAGGAACAAAAAGATGATTTTATGTCACTGTGATCCAACTAAGCATATTAAAAACCTGAAATTCTCTATGCAAACTATTGTTCTAACGTTTTATCAACTAGAACATTTATGCGTAAATCAAACAAGAAGCGCACTTTTATAATATCCAAGGGTGAAAATTAGTACAGTATGAAATTTTGTTGGATAAGTATTATAAAAAACACAAAAATCTAGCAATAAAAAAGTCCATTAACTCTTTCATGCACAATAATGGAGCAATGAAGACGTGACATCAAGAGGTGGTTCAGTTATTGCATGGGAATATAGTCGAACTCTGAGTTTAAGCTTATGCATTTTTATCGGAGCAAAAAGTGTTGCATGTTTTAAAACTTTTATGAGTTATTAACGAAATTTTGGAAGAAATGGACGTACTTGCATTAAAGAGGGGTAAAAATTGTTCACCGTATGGTTGAATGGCCACCTCCAAGGTAAACATGAGGAAGCGTGTGAATCTATAGAAAATGAAGTAAAAGATAGAATTTTGATATAATGAATTAAGAAGCAAAATCAAAAAGGAAATGGAGGTAGGATCGAAAAGTTTATAAAGTCACTAATCGCTTTTGTGAATGGAACTTGTGATAATCTGGTTTAACGCAAAAAAACATGTAACCGATGGGAATAAAGTAATAGTAAACCCTTTGAAGAAGTATATACATAATAGATGCAAAGTTGGAACCTTGAGAAGATATACAAAAAGAATCTTATCAACTATTTCGTTTTTTCCCTTCAGTTTGAAAAAAATGCAGAAAGTGATTTAAGAGGGAAATGGCGGAGTTGAAAATAACCAAAACAGGTATTCATTCTTCATCATGACCCAATACATAGGCCACTCCTTTCGCAAGTTCAACAGAAAATTCATCAGCCATAAAGTTTTTTGCATTCCAAAACAAGAAATAGAAAAAAAAAGTAACAAAAAATACAACAATTGACAAAATTCTGAGTCAACAATTGATAGATTCTGAGCTAATGTTTTTTCTTTATTTTGAACTCGTGGCTAATGGAACAAAAAGGAAAATGAATGATTATGAAAAGAGAAGACTAAGAAGTAGCAGAAAAAGGGTAAGAAAAAATTTTTCTACAAAATTTGGTGGTAATAATCATATGATAATGGAGGTTGTTGTTACAATACCAATCATTATGTTGTCTCTTCAAGAAAGGCAAGGCCTTAAACTCTTTGTATCCTTCTTCATATTATCACCTTTAGCTCTCAAAAACCATCTAACTCAAGCGTTATTGCAGAATATCTCCTATGATTAGGTAGAACATGACGTTAATGGCAATAGATATTCCCTCTAGTTTGATATAATCTTAAAGATAAAGACAGTATAAACTCTACAAACTTCTATTTGAAATTGAACATTATGACTACAAATGAAAAATTGATATCAAGCACTCAAATTGGCAAAAAGAAGTATTCATAATTACGATGGAAAAATGGTGAAGCAGAAACAGAGAAAACTTGAATCTTGACCCATGAAAGAAAACTAAGTATTAACAGTAAAAACATTCAAAGACCCCACCCACTTTAACGAGAGTGGAGTTGGTTTCTTTAGAAGCTCCAACATAGCTTCGTTTTTATCATTTGAGTTGATGAAATGTTTCTTTCTTGCCCATTCCAAAAAATGAAATATCAAGGGAAAGAAAGAAGGGTAGATAAGTTGGAAACCTTATACTTTATGCAACAATTGAAAACATGGGGAAATAGAAGATATAGTTCAATGGGTGGACTACGTTATTAACTTTTGACAATGTGGTTTTTTTCTTTGTTTTCTTTGACAATATGATTTAATTATTTGGAAGGAGAGAAGAGGTCTTGATATGATATGCAGGCACCTATTTGTTTGTTCATATCCCTGAGAGAATAATCATGAATTGTCTTTATAAAAGCATAAATTATGGATTGATAGGACAATTAGAATTTAAGATTTAGTCAGCTGTGTCAGGTAATCTAATGTTAACAGTTACTTAATCACTTGCAATGTCCTCATATTTTCCTGAGCTCCTTAAGTTTTAAGGATATGAGTAACATCAACTTTCTTAACAGAATAGAGCTCCTTAAGTTATAAATGAACAAACAACTTGATTTGAGCGGATTTATGTCAACGTAATTATACCTGTGATCAATTTTTTATCATTCCCACTCAATTATTCTCAACGACTGCATTTTCCTACTCAATTATTGTGAAGATTTATGTTAGATAATTTAATCTTATCACCTATTAAGTGATGTTACATCTTAAAATTAGCAGTGTACGTATTTGTTGCATACGTCTCTCTGTGTTTTTGTGTAAGTGAAGATTTTGGGTTGATAAGTTTAACTGTTCAGTTGAGTCATGACAACCAAAATTTATTACTTTGAGATTTAGTTGGTGTTGGGACCCGATCCGGGAACCGGATCCCAACCGACAAACGGAACGGAAAGACGGAAAATCGAAAAGCGAGAAATCGCTAATCGGAATACAAATCGCATCATCGGAGCGAAACGAATACTCGAAAAATTGTGCATCGAAAATACGAATAACAAAGCGGAGAAACTCGAAAGGCAGAATTTCGAATCGAATGCGAATTCA
>JANIJH010000004.1:53155170-53170152 GCA_024520975.1 Erythroxylum areolatum | reverse complement strand
TGCCGAGATATAATTAAATATCCCGAACCCATCCTAATTACCAAAATGCCCTTCCTATAGGAGAGGGGATGTTACACTATACCTTCTTATAAAACTCATGTCTATTGCAATTTTTCAAGTCAATTTTCCTTTTGAATGTCTTGACTTATCTTCCAGTTCGTTTTCAAACATTGTCTTCTACTTCTTAAACTTTTTAAATACTTTATCCCTTAATTTCATAAAATGCACTATGCACTTTTCTTAAGTAATCATCAATGAATATGAGAAAATAACTACATCCTTTATGGGATTAAACAAGAGCTGGACCTTATAAATTCAAATGAATATAATTAAGAATATAAGTTGAATTATGCATGCAAAAACTAAATTTTAAGCTGCTCTACTTTCTCAAAACACAAGACTCATGTAAATTCATCCTTTTAGCCACAACTCCATCCAAAAATATTGTTTTACTCAAAATCTAAAGTCTTTACTCACTTATGTGACTCAATGTACGATGCCACAACTTTGTCCTACCATTATTCTCCCCTAATTATTAAGGTATAGCCACCAATTCTAGTATTATCCGACTTATTAAGACATGCATTATATACTATAATTTTCCTTTCATTATAATTATGATGCCCTTTATCACTTTTAGTTGCGTATCTCCATCAGAAAACTTATATATCAAGAGTACCTAAGGAAATCCAATTCTTTTGAAGCTCAGGAATATACAAGACATCTAATATTCTAATAATCTCATAATACATTTGGAAGTATACTAAATCACTATCTTTAATAAAATACTCTCCGTTATCATCTAATATGATAGTACTATTCCATTGTTTGAAAGGATAGAAGTCCTTATTAAAGGTCATATAACAAGATGTGTCATTATCTATCACATACTAATTTGCACAATCAAAATTACTAATTGTCAAATAATTATTGTCTCTTCCATCCTCTTCATCAAAATTCACTTACATTACAATAATACTCACTTTTCTGCTTATTTCCTTTTTCTCGTTTTCCTTCTCCCGCTATATATAGTCCCTTTTAAAGTTCCTATTCTCTTTATACTTAAAGCATCAAACAATTATCCATTTATTTGGAAAGTGACTTGCTCTTAATTTTAGTATCATTTTCCTTGCTCCTACATCTGTTGATGACCAAACCTAAATCTGATACATTTTTATATATATCAAAAACATTTTTCTGTAATTATTTAGATTTCGGAGCATCCTTCACACAATTGGTATAAGTAATCTTTCTCCTATATAATATAGTATCAACAAAAATTACATATTAACTAGAGATTGTTTCTATACATTGCATATGATTCACAGGATATTTATACATTTAAAACAAGGAGAAAACCATTAAATAGACTGCTCAGAACTTTGGTCGAACACTTCAAAGGCATGACAGCTTCATCCCAAATAACCTAAGTAAATCATGACTTTTTCTTTGCTAAATGTTTTCCAGAACATTGTAAACAAATACATCACTGACAATCAAAACAAATGCAAAAGCACCCAAAAACTCCTAGGTTTGTGCAACTTTCGAACATATATACCAACAATGTGTATACAAAAAATCACAAAGAACAAATGCTAAATGACTTACCTCCGTCGAAGGACACAAGGATAGTCGCCAGAGAAGACAGAGGCACTCAAATGCTGACAAGGAGAAGAGGAATCGACGACAGACAAATGGGAGAGAGGAAAATAACAAAAACAAAACGCAGGGGAGAGGGAGGGGGGCTTTGGGTAGGTTAAATGTGTAGGAAAACTACATCGTTTAGTGCTAAACCAAATGATATCATTTTCGTTTTATTAAAAACGTTGAAGCCAAATGAAACGGTGACGTTTACCTCTAAAATTTACCGACGAAATTTACTCAGAATTGTCTTCTGTCAGTAAACCCAAAACTTATTTATTCTGCCAATCATTCCTGCTTTCTTTACTGACAGAAATTTTCTATTTTGCTATATTCCGTCAAAAAATTTTCCGGGATAATTTTCCTCCACATTTATTGACGGATTTTTTTGCATCACAAAATGAAAATTTTTTCCGACAATGTTACCAATGGAAAATAATTTTTCGTCAGTAATTTGCTACAATTTCATTTCCATAAGTAATTTTTGATCGCTAATTACTAATTTTTTTTTAGTAGAAATTAAATATAGTCTTTAAAAACCTAATGATTAAAGTTAACGGTCATTGGTGAGAGAGTGCCCCACAGGTTGGGGTGTGCTCCAAGCAACTACAAATATTCCATAGTATGTTTCATTCAAACGCTCCTTTTGTAGGATCGCTGAATTCTTCGGTGTTCAAAATGATTTGGTGCACCTTTTATGCCTTTATAGACTAATCGAAGACAACCTTTTTGACCGAGAACTCTCTATGGAAGAAAGAGTAAACAGTTTGATGTATAATTTTGGATTGTTTTGTTATCATCAGCAAGCGTTCCCACTGTATATACATATATGTATCACTCTTACTTTAAAAGGTAGAACCCATATAAGGTAGTGGGAAGCCATTTTTGTGAATGTTCAAAAATATATAAGTTTTTCATTCTCAGATGGAATCAACCATTTTAATTTGATTACGTAGAAGATGTACTAATTTCATGTACAAAAGATCACCCAACTTGGCTGTTGATGAACTGAGTCCAAACAATGATCGTCAGGAAAGAAACGACCGAGAAAATGTAACGGTAGACAGGAACGATAATAAGAAGCATTTAGATGAGAGAATAGAAAAGAAAAAGGACTCATGCAAACAAGAAGCGAGAAAATCTGCATTCCGACGATCGATGGTGGAATATACGTTTGTTGCTTCATCCAATGTTATGTCATGGCATGTGAAACGTACTGCGTCCTTTCTGTTGCCCAAAAATATCTGCTATTAATCTTACTTTTCTTGAGACGTACTTTTGCTTCAACGAGACAATGAATATAGTGAAAGCCTTAGCATTAAGCCCTGTTATTGTATGGAAGAGGAAGACGATCGAAGAAAGACAGGGAGATACCTTGTTTGCCGTGTAAGGAAAAATGTGTTGTTTTTTTCATTAAAAATCAGGAAAATTATGCTTTCTTGGGTTTTGTTTATTAGCTTTTGAACACAGATAACAAGGTAGCTAGTCAGCAGATGCAGCTCTCCTTTCTATGAAAAGACATGCTATCTAGGGACTAAGACTTGTTGATCTAACATTGACCACTATGACAGTATAATGCAAGGTCGACATTGGCTTACATTTTAACCCTCTTTTTTTCTTTTGGTGGTCATGCCTTGCATTTTAATGTGTAACATTTCTAATAATTATTCAGACAAATGACCTTCAAGCAGCGAAAATTAAGGGTCGTGGGCCAATTATGTAATTTTACAGTTCTGTTCAATGCTAAGGAATTAATTAAGAATAATTAAAAGAGTTGAGGGCTACATCTCATAATCCGTAGCATAAACGTTGGATATGGTGTCCAAAGAAGAGTATGTAATAACTTATTCTTGACGCAGAGGCTTGAAAACTTTCTTTTACGTACACATGTTATGTAAAAGTGTTGCTAATGCTTTTAGTATTAACAATAAGGAAGTTAAATTATTATTTGACCTGTCAAGGGACTCCAAGTTGAAACGGCTGTTACCGAAGCGTAAGGACATCGGTCAAGTTGCGGTTGACTGGTAAAGTGATAAGACTCAGCATAAGGAGTTTAAAATAATGGCAGATTGGTAAAAGTATCTTATCATTTATGAGGTTCAAATGTTAATAATTACTAGGATAAGATATCTATGTTCTACTCTTCCGTATAACAAAGAAAAAAAATGGAAAGTGGCAGTAACAATGAAGTTAACTAATTTTAAGAGATGCCTCTGTCCTCGATTTTTCTTAAGGTATTGAGATCGCTTGTTGTAGCAATAAGACAGACCATTAGTTGGTCTTGCTCAAATGTTGTATTAATTTTTTGTGTATAAAGTTTTTTTTTAATATTAAAGGGAAAAAAGAGACAATTTATAAGACGAGTCGGGAGAAACTAATGCCCGACTGATCCTCAAAGAGGATAGAATGGCACCCACTAGGTGAGGTATCTAAATAAGTAAATCCAAGGTCGAACCGCACCGCATAACTTGCTAGCCAGTCCGCGCAACAATTACTCTCCCGGTAGATATGGCGATGCGCAATAGTCCAATTTCGAATAAACAGTTCCCGGATCCTCTGAACAATCGGATTGAGGATGGTGGACCGGCTCGCCTTGGAAGAGAGTAGGGTGATCATCGCGATCGAGTCCATTTCAAGTTCGATTCGATGATATCCGAGTTCCCAGGCAAGGGTGAGACCTGAAAGCACGCCCCAAAGTTCCGCAGTCATTGGGGTACACCAGCTGAGATTGTGGACAAAACCGCCAAGCCAATTACCTGAACTGTCTCGTAGGAGTCCTCCCGCAGCGGCTGACAAGGAGGAAGGTGTGCACGTGCCATCTGTGTTGAGTTTGACCCATCCGACAAGCGGTGTGCTCCAGCCGAGCAGTTGCTCGTGACGAGGCCGATGTCCCAAAATAGCTTATTGCCGCCAGACTACAGCTTGCTGGATCTGAACTGCAAAGGACATAATGAGAGAAATGGGTGAGGAAGGCCAAGTGAACTGAGGATCAAATATGCTCAAATTCCGCCAGTTCCACAAGAGCCAACAAGTGACTCCAAAAAGCAGGGACCAGTCCTGGCCCAAAATGCGTGTGTGGGTCCTGAGGTTAGTGATGAGCCACTGACGAGTCGACAAAGAGAAGAACTCGAGAGGAACAACGCGAGGGGGGAAGGAATCCCACACTTGGCAAGCTTTAGTGCAGTCGCGTAGGGTGTGCAGCACGAGTTCGTCAAGCCCACAGTGGTAACAGGAACCGTCTGTAGTAAGGTTCCTACTCAGTCGATGGTGGTTGGTGAGTAACCAATCGTGAGTTAGCAGCCAAAGAAAGGTGCGAATACATTGGGGGCCTATCCATTGCCAAATTAACTGCCAGCAGTTATCCATCGTGGTGGCCTCCCGGTCCAATATCATGGAATAGGTGAAGGCGACCGTGAAGTGTCCAAGCTCAGAACGGCCCCAGATGACCTTGTCTTGTCCTAGGAAGGGTCGCGGGGGGAACGTACCAGCAATGAGACGACATAGCGAAGGCGGGAGACAATCTTGAAAAGCAGGCCAATGCCAGTCCCCAACTTTGTCCACAAACTGATTGATCCGGAGTGTGCACGAGTGAGGAGGAATGTGGGAGACCGCATGATTGATAAGAGGGCCTATGCCTACTAGCCAAGGGTCCAACAAGAATCGAATCTTATCCCCGTCGCCAATCATCAATTTCATGCCCTGGAGCACCAAGGGCCACGTCGCCTTGATGCTCTGCCAGATCATCAAACTGCCAGTGGTGGCAATAGAGGTGGGCAGGTGGTTAACATCAAAGTTGTATTTGGCAGTAAGGACTTGAGCCCATAAGGCATGAGATTTAGTCACAAGAGTCCACCCTAATTTAGTATATGAAAACATATGAGATTAAGAGTGCTTTTGAGCGTGTAGTCTGAGACTTGAAGCCTTCTATAAGAAAACTATTTTTAAAAAAAGAAAAAAATATAGGGTGATTTCTTGGATTTGTTTGGTTTCACTTTTTTTTTTAGTTTTCATTTCCTATTTTTCGTTTATATTTTTCTTTCAAATAAAATTAAATTTTTATTTGGTTAATAATATATAATAATTACATATTATATAAAACTTAAAACTTATTTATTTATTATAAATAAATTTATGAATTTTTTTTTTTACAAGGGAAAGTAAACAAAATTACACAAAAGGCCTAATTAGCGCAATGTCTGCAGTTTAAAAATTAATGTTGGTCACAGCTCATATGGGCCCAGACGGACGTCGGAGGCTCCTGAAGATAGTGGAGGCTCGGTCGGGCTAGCGCTGCAAGTGAGATTAGGCTGTCGGCACTCTGGTTTCCTTCCCGAAACACATGTTGAAGCTGCACTTCCCATGGTTGACGTAGTTGCTCTTGGATACCTGCCACCGAATGATACTGATCAATCCCTAAAAAATTATAAGACGAGAGAATATTGATCACCTCAAGGGAATCGACTTCCAAGATGAGCTGTCGATATCCGAGGTCCCAAGCCAGATGTAGACCCAAGTGAACTCCCCAGAGTTCGGCCTTAATGGGCGAACCCCGCCCAATCATGTGAAGAAACTACCACACCATTTCCCCTGACAGTCCCTGATCAAACCTCCCGCCATAGCAACCTGGTGACCCGACTTAATAGCTCCATCGGTATTAAGCTTGACCTAGTCGTCAGGTGGTGTGGTCCATCGCACAGGGTGCCCCACACTTACCTCTGGGTCACCAAACACCCTCTGCTCCAGGGTTCTCGCCCACTGGATCCAGCGAACATATTCCATAACAGTTCGGTACCCGTTGTCAGGCCACAGGAAACCTTCTTCAAAAACACTACAGTCCCGCCATTTTCACAAGAACCAGCAGGCAACTCCAAAAGTAGTAGACCGCGGGGACTGGTGGACCTGGGTATGGGTCTGTAGGTTGGCGATCACCTAGGTCATCGCATCATACTGGAAGAAATCGGGGAGAATCTCGACAGGGGAAAAGAAACCCTAGAACCGTTTAACCCTTAAGCAATCTCAAAAATCATGTAGGATGGTCTCAGCATGACCGCAATAAGGACACGTGTTGTCTAGGGTGAGGTGACGAGCTTTACGCTGATGATTGGTCAAAAACTTTTGCTTGAAAAGTAACCAGAGGAAAGCTCAAATGCACTGGGATCCAGCCCATTTCCAGGTTAAATCCCACTGGCGGGCCTCCGTAGTCAAGGAAGTGCCTACAATAATATCATAAGTGAACGCCGTCGTGAAACGCCCATGACTAGTAGGTCCCCAAGTGGGGATGTCATCCTCGAAAGAGATCAGGGTAGGGTGGAAGTGGGTGAGCGCCAGGCAGACCGCGGAGGGGAGGTACTGTTGGAAAAGGGACCACTTCCAGTTGCCCTCTGCCGTGATATAGTCCGAAAAAGTGCAAGAGTACTCACAAGCGGACCCCAGTCCGGTAATTAGTTGTCGAGCCAGAAAAGGATTTTCCTCTTGGTACCCAGGTGCCATCGTACCTCTTGTCGTACAACAAGCCAAGTGGCTGCTATACCTCTCCAGGTAGCGGAAGCCCCTAGCCTACTAAGAGTGAGGGGAAGATGGGTCTGCTCCAGTTTGTATTTGGCTTTAACCAATCGGACCCACAAGGTGGAGTGTCAGTTAATTAATGCCCACCCGAGTTTGGCCAGGAGGGCATCATTAGTGACGTGGATGCGTCTAAGACCAAGGCCCCCTGCTTGTCTCTTATTTATTGAAAATTATCAACAAAAATTATTATATTTTACTAAAATAAATAATTACATATCATGAAGGTCTAATTTTAGACCGATAAGGTCCATAATAGAAGTTATACATCTCTTTAGAAGATTAATGGGAAAGACAACATAACCTACACATAGTCTTTGTTGACATAAAGAAGGCTTATGATAGGGTATATAAGAAAATCATGTGGAGGTGTTAGAAGTTAAGGAAGTTCCTGTGACTTTTATACGGGTTATTAGGGATATATATGAAGGTGTAAAGATTATAATAAGGATGATAGGCAAAGATATAAAGTATTTCTCTATCGATATCAAGCTACACTAAATTCCTTGTTGAGCTCCTTTTTATTTGCAGTAGTAATGAATTAAATCATTAAGAATATTTAAAGGGATGTGTTTTTGTATATGTTGATTGCTGATGAAGTTGTTTTTACGGATAAGACAAAAGAGAGTGTCAATGTCAAGCTAAAAATTTGGAAGGATATGCTAGAGTCAAAGGATTTTAAATTGAGCATAATTAAGAATGAGTGCTTAGAGTGTAATTATTTAGGCTATAAGGTGGCTTCTAATGTAGAGATAAAGATTCATTTAGAAGTTATACTATAAAAAGAAAGTTTTAAGTATCTAGGATTTATCATCCAAAGCAATGGAGATATCGATAAAGACATAGTTCATCTTATCTAATTAGGATGACTTAAATGGAGGAGTACATCAAGAGTTTTATGTGACAAAAAGATACCACTCAAGTTTAAAGGATAATTATATCATTTAGCGATTGGGCCGACAATGTTCTATAGGATAAAGAGTTAACTTATTAAATGAAATACATAGTCATAAGTTAACAGTGGTGGAGATGAGAATGCCCTATTGGATAAGCAACACTACTAGAAGAAATAAGCTTAGGAATGTAAGGTAAGAGACAAATTAAGGGTGACTAATATTGATAGAAATTAAGAGAGAAAATGATTAGGTAGTATAAACATGTTAAGGGGAGACATCGTAATAGTGAGAAGATGCGAGAACATTATACTTAGGGATTGTAAGAAGACAAGAAGAAGGCCTAAGAAAAACTGAGAGGATGTGATCAGAAATGATAAGGCTCTGTCAAAACTTATCGAGGACATAGTCTTCAATAGAAAACTTTAGCATACTAAGATACAGGTAAAAGATCTGACTTAGAGAGGTTTTTCTCTTTCTCATAAGTTTCTTAAATATTTTTCTTCAAATATTATGTTTTTTATTTAGCATAAAAATTTAATATGCAATACTTTTTTCTGAGTTATTTAGCTCAAACATTTCCTTACCTAACCTAGATATTTTCTTATAATATGTTGTTTGTTTTATTTATTTATTTGTCTTCTTTCTTCTTTCTTCGTTATGTATTTATTTACTTGTTTTATATTTTATATTTTATTTATACTATGTATTTATTTTTATGTTTATGTTTATTTTTACTTTATTATTTTAAATATTTATCTTTTAGTATTCTTTATTTCTATTTCTATTTCTATTTTATCTTTTATTTTTATTCTTTACATGTTTCTATCTTTATTGTATTATTTTTTATATTTTTATTCATAATTATTTATTTATTATTATATTTGATTTTTATTGTTACTTTTATTATTTTAATATGCACTATTATTATTCTTTACTTCTATTTTTATTTTATTAAAATTTTTATTTTTATTTTAGTCTTGATTTGTTTCTTTTCTTCTTTTTTTACTTTTTTCCAGTGTGTGTATCAGAAACAATCTCTTCACCAATTAGAAATAAGGCTGTATACTTTTAAACCTCCCTAGACTTCGTTTCTCAATGGGACTTTTACTTAGATGTTGTTGTTGTTGTATATTTTAATTATTAAACAAATAAATAAAATACATATATTTTTTCAATTAACATCATTTTATTTTTAAAATTTATGTCAATTATAAAAATTTGAAGTAAGTTTTTAAATTAAATTTTATATATTTAGTTGATAGTAAATCATATTATGAAAAAACTGAAACAAAGAACGAAAATTACTTTTTATAGTTTTTATAATTTATAAAAACTAGAAGAAATCAAAACAGAAAAAACCATAAACTCAAACAAATAGTTTTTTATTGAATTTAAAACAAAAGACAAAAAAATAGAGATAGAAATAAACAAACCCTTGATAATTTGATCAATTTTGAATGAAATCACCAAGCCAAAAGGTTGGTCCAGTATAAAATATTATTCAATCCATGAGTCTGAACTGCAATTCGAGTGGATATTATTAAAATATTATTTGAATCATAAACATATCTTTAATATTATCTAATTAATATTTTTAAAATATGGTTAATTGTAAAAAAATCTTAAAATTTACTCAATTTTGTAATACTATCTCGAATTTTAAAAAGTGACGTTAGAATGCTCCAGCTTTCAATTTATTGTGATAATAACCCAATATTTTGTTTACATGCTTTTCACATCAAATTAATGTTTTTGTCAGTTGTATGCTACTTGTACTCCTTCTTTTCATGTATATATATATATATATATATATATATATATATATATATATAAGGAAACCTATTTGACTTTTCTCCTAGTTGTACATCTATTCTACTTCATGACTATATTGGATCTTTTCCACAAGAAAACATAACATGATCAAACACAATAACCATAGAATCTCACTTCAAGTTAACCTTGGAAGCATTAATTGTCTAAGTAGGTCATCACGACATGACATACTTCTCCATATTCTCCAAAAAGCTCCTCGTTACTAGAACACAAATTTATTGAGAGTAACTGTGTGTTTTTTATTTAAAAAAAATTCAAATGATCTATATGTTTGAGAACTTCATGAGGTGGGTGTCCCAATCTGAAATGCCACACTTTGAAGTTGTCAAATTCAGGTGCTTTATTAGGAAGAAATGCAGGCAATAGCAATGTAGTAGATTGTAAGTCCAACTCATACAGTCCACCGACAGCACTACCAATCCCAATCTCCTTTGCAGTCAGTGAGTCCTGAATAGAACAACAGTTAGTTCTAAATTTAACTATACAATTTTGGTCTTTAGTCAACTTACTGATTGATAGTACATTGAACTTGAAACTGGGAACACAAAGCACATTCTTCAAGATTAGTCCAATAGGAAGATGAACATTGCTAGTAGCAAGAATTCTAGCTACTTTGCCATCAGGGAATGTGATTTCTGCATTATTTTGTAGAGATATGGGATTGTGCAAAGTTGAGTAATCATGAGTTACATGATGAGTAGTGCCTGTAGCCAAAATCCAGGTCTAAGCATTCAGTGAAGTAGCAAAACAAGAAGGATTACCTGCAAAATTGATCGCAGGTAAAGATGAGTCTATTGACTGGGAGTTTAAAGAGATGTATTGATTTAGAAGAGAGAACAGTTGATCTTTCAAACTCTGGAAATCAGTTTGCTCATTATTATAGGTACTTGATATGTCCAGTTCAGCTAGTGTTGCATTGGCTCTTGTGTTAAACTTAATATCCTTCTTCTTGTCTTTTTTCTTTGGCATATACCTCACTCCATTTTTCTGAGTTCTGTCTTTACTCTTCATATGCCATGAAGGATAGCCAAAGGTTTCCCAACATTTCTTATTGGAATGGTTGCCTTCACAATGATCACACATAGTACTACTTTTCTTAAAACTGAACTTAGACTGATTAAGCAGTGCAGCAGAAGCACTATTGATGTGCTCCTCTAAATGAAAACTGAAATCTCTTTGTGACTCTTCTTGAATAAGTAAAGCATATGCCTTAGAAAGACTAGGCAGAGGATTCATTATGAGAATATTGCCTCTTACTCCTTTAAAACCATCATTAAGTCCCATTAAAAACTTCATCAATTCATCCTGCTATTCTATATCATTCAAAAATTTGTTCATACCATAACTACACAATCCACATGAGCATTTATTTTGAGTCTTTAGACTACTAAGTGTTTGCCAAAGACCCTTCAAGTTACTATAGTAGCCAGCAATTGACATATTCAGTTGTCTACAATTCATCAAGTCATAAGTTACAGCATAGATCTTAGGGCCATTACTTTGAGTGCACCTTTCTTGAAGATCATTCCATATTTCAGCTACTAAATCATATTCAATAATTATCCTATGAACATCCTTTGTAATTGATCTAAGAATCCATGTGCAGACCAGATCATTACATCGAACCCACTAATTGGCATTCTCTTCATCATGAGGCAATAATCCTCTAACAAAGACCAGTTTATTCTTGGCAGACAAGGCCTTAGTCATAGCCTTCTACCAATCTCTGAAGTTTGATCCATCGAATGGAGTAGCAACCAAAGGAATACTAGAACTATCAAAAGGATGTAAGTAGAGAGGGTTATCAAAGGTGTTTGTTCTCTCTGCCATTGGTGCAAAAGAGAATTTCTCAAGAATAATTCAGATTTGGAATTGAAGTAGAATTAGAAAAGAAGATTATAGGATCTTAAAGAAAGATGAAGATGAATAAGATCATATCCTGTTTTCAGAGCAGCTCTAATACCATTTTAATCTGATTGGCTTCCAGGAAAATGAACAAAACTTTAGAAAAAAAGAAATAAAGACAAGAAAGTGATAAGAGTATAAGGAGTTAAAAAAATTTATTACACATAAGTCTTGCCTTGCTTTATATAGACAAGGCTGAAGTCTAGCTCAACAATCGTAGTAACTAACTCACTCACGTGACAAAACACACAATTACTCTTAATAAAATTATTTTGTTGTTGCATGATCATCAGTTGAGGTTGAGTATCAAGCCATGGCTCAAGTGTCGTGTGAAATCATATGGCTTTTATAGCTACTCACTGAGTTTCATGTCTCTAGCTTGACTCTTGTTTCTCTTTATTGTAACAATGCTACAGCTCTTCATATTGCCTCCAATCCTGTTTTCCATTAACAAACGAAGCATATTGAGGTGGACTTTAATTCGAGATAAAATTCAGAGTCAACAACTCTATCCCTACTATGTATCTTCTAAGAATCAATTAGCTAATATTTTGACTAAGCTCGTTGGGGTCAAGCATCAGCATCATTTACTGTCTAAGCTGGGAATGAAAAATGTTTTTCCTTCTTAGCTTGAGGGGGAGTATTGAGCATAATTATGTGTTTTGTCATGTGAGTGAGTTAGTTACTACGATCGCTGAGCTGGACTTTAGCCTTGTCTATATAAAGCAAGGCAAGACTCATGTGTAAATAATTTTTTAACTCCTTCTACTCTTCTTACTTTCATATTTTTATCTCTCTTTTTCAATTATTTTGTTCATTTTCCTGGAAACCAATCAGATTAACAATATTTGCCACAAAGCTCAAACACACCTAGCTCTAACTCAAAAACTCACATTAAAAGTCATTTTAAAACCAATTTAAGCTATACCTAAAAAAGCAACATCTCACAATCAACATATTTGGGACCTAACAAAGCGGTCATAGCATGTTTGAGATAAAGTTGCTTAACTATTTCTCTATTAGGTGAAGACACAAATTTGTTAACTTCTCTCCACATTAGCTTCTTTTTGCTTGATAATTTCAAATTCTTTTGAACTTCTCCTAACGTGTCATTCTAAGCCACTTTCTATATTCTCATTACTTTCCCAATCGATATGTAAAGTTGTTCACTTGAATGTTAGAGTTTCACTAGAAAACATAAAAAATATAAGATACAAGAGAATGGAGATACTAACGTGGGAGAAGATCCAATAGAGGTGACAGGAAGAAGCTGGATAGATGTACAATAAGGAGAAGAGTTCAAAATTAGGTTTTCTTGTTTTTATATTTATTAAATAATAAAAATTACATGGAGAAAAGGGTATACCAGACAGACACGAGACAAAAACATTAATATAATGTGATAAGTCATATCAAAAATGTTAGTTGAGAACCAAACATTGGGTTATTATCACAACAATTTGAAAGTTGAAGCATTTTAGTGTTATTTTTTAAATTTTAGACTAGTATTGTAAAATTGAATAAAGTTTATAACTTTTTTTACAATTAATCCTTAAAAATATATAAATAATCAAAAAATATTGTAGGGAGTCCTTAATTTTTATATTATGTCATGTGTTTTAACTAAACTGGTATAAATATTTCTTAAAATAATTTAGAAGCTCAAAAATAATAAATAAGGCAAAATATGAAATTCTTCCTTACTTTTCAAATTCTAATTCCATAACTAATTCAATTTTTTTTAAACAAGATTTTTGAATTTTCTACAACAATTACGCATAAGAGAAAATTTCCTTTACTTATCAAAATTTTAAGTCCTTTAAAAAAATAATGAAGTAGAAAAAGGGGATTTTAGATTAAAAAAATTGTTAAATTAAATTAAAATAACAAGTAAAATATAGAACTTAGAAATTTTAATAAATAAAAAGAATGTTTAAATAAGTATAGGAAGAAACGTTCAATAAATTAAAAATTTTATTCCTTTTTAATGTTTAATTTTAAAACTTCACAAAATATTTTAAATTAATTTATATATGAAAGGATGATAATAGGATAAACTTATCTTTCTTTTTTGTACAGCATTTCATATTCTTTTTTATTTTTTATTATAGTTCTCAAAGTATTTTCTCAATTAATTTGTCTAATAGTTTTAAAGTTAACTGTAAAAAAAATCTCAAATTTTGTTTAATTTTACAATTGTAGCCCGAACTTAAAAATGTAACAATAAAATGTTTAAACTTTTAATTTTTTTTAATTCTAACCTGATATTAGTCTATCTATTAAGTTCACTAACGTGACTTGCCACATATCCAGGAACCCTAACTATTAATATATGTCAGCCTAAGTTAAGAGAAGAAATGCAGATCAAGAAAATGACATCGTTTTATCACAATAATAAAATGACACCATTTAAAGAAAATTAAATCCTAACAAAATTGTCATTTATTGCGTGCTGCCAGTTGCAACTTCTAGATCTTGTGATAGTCGAGGTAGTTGCAAGGAGTTTGATGAAGATTTTGTTCTATATCAGCTAGATAAAAGGTCATTTTGCATAACAATTACTTTCTTATAGTTTTCCCCTTTATGTCAATGAAAATCATATGTAAATTGAACAAAAATAGTTTGTTTCTTTGGAATCTAGCATCAACTTGTTTGAGGTTAACATATTCATAGTCTCTTTTCATAAGGATCATACATGCTTGTTTCTTTATTATTATACACTGTGGAGTGGCATGAAAGAATTATATGACCTCTCTTTTGGCTCAACTCCTTGAGATCACTATTGTCACATATATGAAGATGACACATATTAGCGCACTGCAAGGTAAAAAGTGCCACTGATAGGACATTTTTTTAATATACATTTTGGTTCTCCTTTTCTCAAAGTAGAGATATTGAAAACGAAGGGGGTGAGTACCGAGCGAGAGTAGTTTGAGGCTTTAGGAGGCTGAAGGCGTCGTAAGAATAAACATGTAGCGCCCCCTTACTGTAGGGTACACACCGGGTCGCCCGACGAGTATCCCACAATAAGGGTGCACTACGTTCGATCAATTCTATAATCCACATGACATCAATACAATAAAATCCACAATACGAAAATCACTGAATTTAAAAACCAGAATGCCTTTCTCATTTCATAAAATCA
>JANIJH010000004.1:53122915-53134228 GCA_024520975.1 Erythroxylum areolatum | reverse complement strand
TAAAGACACTTTTCTAGATCTAGGTAACACCTAGTGTCCAAGATCAATCTGTACGTCCCAATGCCCTCTATTCGTGCTTTCATTCTATTCCCCATATACAAGAACTTTTCAGTTCCGTTTATGGTCTGGATTAAAGGAATCCCTGTTTAACATGTGACACATAAGTAGTTACACCAGAATCTAACCACCAGGTATTTTTAGGCACGTCAATAAGATTTGATTCAAAATATATTGAGACATAGCATATACCTTTCTTTTCGAACCAAGCCTTTCTTTTCGGACAATCTTTCTGAAAATGACCAGGCTTCTTACAGAAGTGGCATCTCTTATCTTTCCTGATTCGACCCTCATTAACTTTGTTGAGAGCTTTGTCCTTATTTTTGCCTTTCTATCGTGGTTTATTTTTGCTGCTGGTAGCACCTTGAAGAAACGTGAGATGAACGGAGTGGTCCTTTATTTTCTTCAATCTCCCTTCCTCCTGAACTAACATGACCTTAATTTCATGAAGGTTCCATTTTTCTTTAATAGTGTTATAATTCACTTGGAATTGGCCAAACTTTAGAGGAAGTGAGTTGATTATAAATTGTACCAAAAAGGACTCACTTACATCCATTCCCATAGATTTCAACTTTGCAGCCAGGTTTGACATATGAGTTATATGATCATGAATGGGCTGTGACCATTTAAACTTCTTGGTCGTTAGCTCACTCATTAAAGTCCTTACTATAGATTTGTCAGCTATATCAGATTGAGAGTATTCTCTAAGCTTCAACATGAACTCCTTTGCATTGTCCGTTTTAGGCATTGATGGCTTGACATTTTCTGCGATCATCATTCGCATTAAATTCAAGCTCAACCTATTAGATCGTTCCCAAGCCTCATAAAAAGACTTGTCAGCTTCAGAACTAGTCTCAGTTATGGCTACAGGCGTTACTTCTGAACTATGGCCAAGTCCAAATCCAATACACCCAGTTGAAACTGGACTTGTTCGGACCAATCCTCATAGTTCAGACCATTGAATTTAATCAAGCCATTGCCAAAGGCAAACAAACTAGTAGATGCTGCACATACAACATATAGTCCACGCATTAATGCTTTGAGTAAACCTAAATGGATTCAAACTAACTAAAAAACTTTGATTATGCATTTAAATTCTCCTTTGGGTGAAATTTAAATACATAGTAGTAACCTATTCTGATGCATATATGTATAATTTACTATAATGGACAATCAATCATATTACAATCAATATGCATGTTATCTTTGGATATACAATCATATTAACTAAATATATTGATAAAGTCCCTTTAATGTCTTTAATTATAAGCAATGGTCCACCTTTGGGTGACCTCCTAGTGTTATAATTAATAATCTCAATTGTTCAGTTCAACATTTATGTCATTTTAGCATCATATCGTATTGAACAATTGAAATAAATCACAATTAAATGATTAAAATTTTCAAGCTAGGTCACTTTGGTAACTAACAAGCTTTCCATGTAATAAACATTTAATTGGACAATTATCATACATGAAAATTTTTAATTTAACTAGTTTGGTCACTTTGATGACAAACAAACTATTCTAAATGTCCATAATGTCATGTATTACATTTAGCATATATTAGGAAAATTTAATTCCAACTATTACATAATATAAAATATTCAAAGTACCAAAGAAATATATAATATAGCACTAATTTCCAAAATTATATTATGTATAAATCAATTATGAATTAAATAATCTATTATAATTGGGCCATAAACATTTATTAACTCAATATTATTTTTGAATAGCCCAAAAGTTCAAAACAAATCAGTTTTGGGCTTGGAAGTCCATCTGCACACGCCAACGTCTCCAAGGAAGGCAGCGTCTGGCGCGTGCAGCTAGCTCACACCCAGACATTACTCCTTCTCCTTCCATAGACATTGGTTCGTTTCTGGTTTCGTTTTTTTTAAAACTCTATTCTAATGTTTCTTTGCATGGATTCTTGTCCTCTCTTGCCTTGACTCAACATTAACATCATCCACCATTATCTTCTTCAGTGGATGATACATGTCTAAAGCTCATAGAGTTTCTCACTCTAACCCATGGTTTTTGTTTCGATTCTTTTAATCAATCCATAAATATTATGTTTCATTTAAGCAGTGAGAACCGAAAATCACTTTTCCATTCTAAACAAACCAAAACTGAAAGTTTGTATCAAGTTTATTTTCTATCTATCTTTTATCTGAGAAAGTTCAATTCTCTCTATTTACCATAACCATACAAAACATACAGAATCATTCATGATGGTTTTTCATTATTTTCGATTCTCTCTACTGTCCATAACCATACAAAACCTACGGAATTATTCTTGACACTAGAACACAAATAATGCATCAACTTGCTCTATATAGAAACATATATGGTAAACAATAAATCATGCATCATTATCATCACAAACAACACAAACAACCATGGTGTTTGGCAAACAATAATAATGCAACTCCCATGGCTCTGATACCAATTGCAAGATATTTATGGATCGAATAATTTTGTGCGTACCTGTATCCATAATTTTGTGTTCTTTCTGGAAAACATTTTATTCCCTCTCTTCTTTCTTTCGTTAATGTGTCTTAATGGTTAAGATAATAATTTAGTATATATTCATAAGTTTTTCTGAAACTTATATACGAATTGTTCCAATCATCGTTTTGCTTCACGAACCATCATGTTGGTTCACCAACCAGTACGATGATATTGAAAGAGAGAGGGAAAGGGCTTGTCACCCATTTGAGACTCATTATTTAATACCCAATAACCATTATCTTGGGTGCATTTCATGGGACTCAAACTATGAGTCACATAGGACTTAAAATAGTCTAACAAAATACACAAAAGATGGAAGAAAAGACAATACAAAGAGAATTACACATAAACCTTCATAACTCATACAAATATGCTTTGAATGAAAATTAATTTATTTAGTGGAATGAATTGGCCTTTATATGACTTAGAGGAGAGGCCACGTCCCCATAAACTCTTGATTTGTAAATATTATTGCTAATAAGGCTCAACTAGCCTCCAAAGAATAAGGAAAATAAGCTTGCATCAAATAGTTCAAAGCTAATACTTGGTGATTATTAGACATGCTAATGTTTTCCTTAGTAATAGATAACTAACCTTAACAAAAAACTAAATAATCATTCAAATAAGGTTTTCACGAATTAGTGTTACATTTCAAAAAATATAACATATTTCGAATTTATCAATTCATTCAGGTGAAATAAGAAAAATGAAATCATACTCATAGTGCAAAAATTTTATAAAGGGTAAATTGTAAAAATATTTTGAACTTTACTCAATATTGTAATACTAACCTAAAATTTCAAAAAAATGATGATAAGATGCTCAAACTTTTAAGTTTTCAAAAAAGTAGCCCATTGTTACCTTAACTATTAATGCACCAAAGTCCCTAATTCAAGGTAAGACTGCTACTTAGACTCATAAGTCCGGTGACGTAAGAGATATACTTGTTAAACCTAGCACTTTGTTTTAGACGATGTACTTTATCCTTACTCTTTATTTGTTTTCATCATTAATAAACCAAAAACTTGTTACAATAATTTTACTTTAGATATGTCTAAAAACCACTATATTTCAAGGAAGAGTCTTGGTATTAATCTCTCTCCTTAGACTACTAGACTTTAAAATATTTTTTCATCTTATCATGTTCATGAAAATTAGTTGAAAATTTTAAAATGAATGTAAATTAAACAATAGGCAAATCACAAATACTTTCCTATAATTTTAATTATTTTAAAATATTTTATTATTTAAATTATTTTAAAAAGACTTTATAATATTAGAAATGTTAAAGAAATATATTAAGTTTATATCTAATTTTTTAATAAAATCCACTTTTATTTTTTTTTGTAATTTTTGGTTTGTTTTGTGATTTTAGTTTTGTAAACAACAATGAAAACATTTTTAAGAGATGTCTAATTTCAAGTTTTTGTTTTTTATTTTTTATTTTCTATTTTATTTCTATTTTTAGATGAAAGCAAAAAATATGCTTGGTTGATAATATTAATATAATTATATTTTATTACTGATCATAATTAAATATCATATAAAATTCAAAGAAATTTATTTTAATTAATTAATGAATTTTAACTTATTGTATAATATTTTTCAATAAATATTAGTAAATAATTTATTACATTTAATTAAAATAAAAATTTAATGAGTAAAAATTATTTATAAATTAATAACAAATAACGTATTCTTAAATTTTTTGAAATTTATGTATTTTATATTTATTAAATTTAAAAATATTTTATTTAAAAATAAATTGATTGTAAAGTTGAAACATTAAATTATATTAATTGTGATATTAATTAATAAATTGAATTATTAATATCACACTAGTCATAATTTTTTGTTAATAATTAGTATTAAATAATTAAATCGAATATATTTTATACATGGTAAATCAAATTATGACAAAAGTAAAAATAAAAAATAGAAACCAGTCATATAGTTATCATAAGTCATAAAAATGAAAAATAAAATAAAAACAAAAACCAAGAATTTAACTAAACATATCTTTTACTAAATTTGAAAGTAAAATAGAAAAATAAAAACTCACGGTGTGAACAAACAAACAATTAACATGTGATAAAATTAGTATGACTATTCTATCATAATTTTTATAAAGTTTTTGCTGAAATAATTAAATAAAATTTAAATGCTAATAAAATATTTTTTAAGAATGACTGTAATTTTACTATTTAAAGAATTTTCTTTCTTAAGTTTAATGGCAAAAAGGTAAAATGAAATCAAAATATTAACATCAAAATTCAAATTAAACCCTACCCTTTTAATTCATTCAAGAAGAATCTGAAAGTTTTCTGAACTTACAAAAACAACCCTGATTATGTTACACCTTTGTTAAGAAAAGCATAACTTGGACACTAAAATGATTCTTGTTGAAATTAATAGCATGCAAGTTGTTCAAAACTTCAACACTTAGATGCCAGGTGGGCAGAGTTCAAGAAAATCGATTAGAACTGAAATTTACAGAGGCAAAAATAGCACACAAGCTCAAAGACGTAGGAATCTTCCCCGATAACTAGTTTCAAGCAAAAGAAATTGCTCTAAGAGAACCACGTTGCTTTGAAAATCATTAAGAACAAGATCAGAGTGAATGCTCCAACTAAAATCTATAGTTTTTAGAATTGGAAGGCAAGTGTGTAAAGCCTCTAAGCTTAAAACCAAAAATTCATTTGCTTCAAAAAAAAAAACCAAAAATTCATTACTTAAACTCATGTTAAATCCAAGAGAAGAAATAAAAACCCGACCCAGCCCGGCCCATGACCTTAAAATTAAAATAAATAGGTTTTATTTTAGTTTCTTCTTCCCTCTTTCCCTAAAATCGACGATAGTTTTTGTTATTCCAAGTTTTCTACAGTGTTCTTCATAGACTTATCATTATTTGGATTTTTTTTGGTGATTTTGCAAGGTAAGAGACTATATTTGTGTTTTTATTTTTGATAGAATGTGTACAAGAATGTTTATATTGTGATAATGGATCAAAACATGGTTAAAAAGGGGATTAAAAATCTGGAAAATTTTCTGGAAAGCTAGAATTTGAGAGGATGGCAATGTGTAGAAAAGGAGAAGAAAAGAAGAAGAGAAAAGAGGGAATAAAAAAAGGATAGAAAGAAAGAGAGAGAGAAGAAGAGAGAAGAAGAAGAAGGGAGGGGGAGACGGAGAGAGAGGGAAGAGGGTAGGAGAGAGAAATATAGGAGAAAAAAGAAAAAAATTTAATGGAAAATTTGAAATTTTTGAAGAGTTAGGGTAGTTTAATGAATTAGAAAATTTTTAGATTTTTTTTTATTTTATTTAGTTTAATTATTTTATTATTTAGGTGTTGACGATAAATGTAACGGAACATAGAATTAGATAACTTGAAAATATTGCATTATATAAAATCTATGTAATTTGTGATTTATCTGAATTTATTGTGAATTATAGATAAGAATAAGATTATTATGGGAATTTTGGTTATATGGAAAATTGTATACTATATATGGAAAATTGTATACTATGTGTGGTGAATTTTGTGATCAGTTATTGAATAATGGAACTATGCAATGATGAAAGAAGATGATATGACATGATGACGTTGAATTTATGGAATATCAAGAGAATAAAAATGAAATTGTGATTAGTGGCTTGCCTAGGTAGATTTATATCTGATGGTCTTGATATTTATACGATAAGATTGAGATTGATTATTAGACACGTGTTGGGATATTCTAAAAGTGGAGATATCTTTAGTGATTTATTTTAGTATTCCAAGTGTGGGGTACCTAGAATACTTCCAAGAGTGAGAAGTGTCCTGTATGATTTATTTAATGAGACCCGTTATTCCAAGAGTGTGAATGCCTAGGATATTTCTAGGAGTGGAAAGTGTCCTGCATAGTCTGTTTGCTGGAAAACCATTAAATATAAGTTTACTAGGTTAAACGGGCCCTAAAAGATTAAGAAAATAATTAAATAAAAATTTTAGGATAGAAGCATGGATTAAGAATAATAAATAAGCATAACAAATGCAAAATTGTGATATGAATTACAATGCCATATCATGTATGTTTCTTTTGAATTTATATTTATTGTGTATTATATGATGGGTACATTCTACTTACCTCTTATTGAGTATGTTTCTTTTGAATTTATATTTATTGTGTATTATATGATGGGTACATTCTACTTACCTCTTATTGAGTTGGTAGCTCATTCCTTGCCTGTTATATTTTTTTCATAGGAGCAAATCTTAGTTAGATTTTGAAGCAAGTTGGAGTGTTACATTAAGGTAAATGGAATTAGTGAATTTGTTTATGGAAAGCGAAAGCATTTGGAGGAATCAGTGCTGCAAGAGTCTATGTCCAATCTGACCTGAGAGAGAAAATCTATAAAGAGTGAGGTCAGAGACCCGATTGGTCATCGAGTTGCTAATGACATTAACCTAGTTGCAGGGCATATCATTGTCTTGATTCCAAGATGATAGCTTCCCATCTGGATCTTGAAGGTTAGCTTAGAAGGTGATCATCCTGAGCTTAGAAGGTGATCATCCTGAGCACGTAGTCTTTTAAAGAGTGATTCAGAGATCTCACTCATCTTGACAATGACACTAATGGCAATAACAATGAGAATAAGGTAATCAACTTGTGTGTTCCCAACAGTATTGGCATTTTTTCTACACAGAAAAGGAACCCCCTACTTCACCATTACATCTTCAAACTTCGGTAAGAGAACTATAAAAGTTGAATAATTTAAAGGAAAAACATAAAAAATATGAAGCTAACTTCTAAAAGATTGGTTGAAGGACAGAAACAAAAGAAAAAAAAAGAAGATTCCTGCTTGCAAAGAAAATTGGTTAGTGAAGAAGTAGATAGGTTCCTTTCCTTGCTTTCAAAGGCCAATCAAGTTGGATAAATATGTGGTTTGGCCCCATAGAAATAATAAAATAGATCAATTGTGTTTTTTTTTGATAAAGGGTTAAGGAAAATGGTTCGTCATGTTTGTTTTTGTATGTTTAGAAAACCTTAGGATTCTTTTTCAAAGAGTTCAAACAATAGGGTTCAATTTGAATTTTGATGTAAATGTTTTAGTCTTTTTTTTTTGACTCTTTTGCCTAAGTTTAAATGATTTGACTTCCTTCCCCGTACATAAAATTGAACCTAAATAATTAATGTTGGAATAAATTCACTTTTCCATATCCTAAGCTCATGAAATTTGTTATCGTCAGTTTATTTCTTTTCCTTTCACCAATCTTTGCAAAAAAGTGATTGTTTTCTTTTACTTAGGAAGCTTTTACTTTATGACTAGTATAAAAGAAATTCATAATTAGCTTTTTAGGAACTACTGTTTTTCCTTCTTAGGGTATGGTTTTGATTTTATTTTTAAAATATTCGAATAAATCAAGGCTTTTTAATCTTTATCATATATTTTTCCCTTTTTTCTTTTCCAATGGTCATAAAATATATCTCCATTCCTTTAGAGCATATTGCTTTAGCAATTGGCAATCAGTTAGATTAATTTTAAACTTTAAAACCTTCTACAAACTTGTATTTGTAATGCACTTCAAAGATCATTGAGTTTTAACTAAATGAAAAAAATCACTCAATACTAAAAGTTTTAATTGATTCATGCTCTGTCATTACCTAATTTCAATGAATTCTATTCCTAACAAAAAGAAACTTCCTTCAAAATTCTAAAATGCTTTGTGTTGGTCTCCAAGCAATAACACTCACGAGATTAGTGAGATCATTTAACCAATATGAACTACTAGGAGAACCAATGAATGCATCAAAGATGCACTTGCTAGTACAAATACATGTAAAAATTCTTAATTGACTAGTTCAAACCACTCAAACGATAATGATGACTCAAAGAAAAGTTGCACACAAAATTTAATATGGAAAGTCTTTAGTGTAAAGGTAAAACCAAAGGACAAACTGATAATAAATTCACTAAATCAAATAGCAATGTACAAGCGATAAAGGTTTTGTGCTATCTCACTCAACAACAATTCACAAAACAATTATAGCAAATCTCACACTTTTTAGCTCTTTCTCTCTAAGCTCTCCAAAAAATTTCTAAGATAATATATATATACACCAATACTAGTCCCAACTAATCCAAGAAAACAAACTTTAATAAAATTGTAGTTAACCAGGTACCTACTAAGAGATAGGCTATTAAAAAAAAAGATAAGAGCATAATTTATAAAGCCGTGTAAGCTTGGTAGGAGGTTACACCGAATGCTAGCACCAGGCAAGAGAGGATGATACAGGAATGGCTTAATATCCAAAAAGTCTTGAAGAGCATGGTGTCATAAATATCAACAATTCACCCCTTGAGCATCCCAATAGTAGGAAAGCTCAAACTTGTGATGGGTATCTTAAAAGTTGGAGGACCATATAAGTGATTCAAAGGAAGTTGGATGAGAGTTGAACTATCTCTCCTTCCTCAGCACTTTGGTAATTCTTTCCAAACAAGTTAACAATGTGACATGTAAATGCGATGACTTTTATCCTAATGTGTAACTCTCTGATTATGTATTAGAAGGTAGTCTTGAATAGTTAGGTTACAATACCTACTGCTAGGAATTATTGTAATTTTGGTAAGGTGATCCTTGTTATGGACATCTTGTGGGCTGATAAGTCTTAGGTTGCTGTTATGGTTATGTAGGCATGGGAAACAATTATAGGGGACCTCATGCTCACATGTTAGGTTTCTTTTATATAGATAAGGGATTGGCACACTCACAAATCTCTTGATTGTAAATACCATTATTTATTTATAAATTCACTGAATCACCAAAAAAAATTGTAGTTAACAATAATATTTGTACTATGAACATCTTCTATCATCATGTGTTTTTTTTCATATACGACTTTTATCTTTTATCGAACTTTCAAAATTTAAAAGGATAAGATTTTTAATATGCATATGGAACATTACCATATATGGGGAATATATCCCTCAAAACTTGACATTGCTTTGATACACAGTCCTAGTAACTTACATGATCAGCAGACACGGTCATTTTCTTTACTTATATGGTCATATCTGACTTATTAGAAGCATGCCTATCCAAAGCATCGTCCTTCAACTAGTACGTGGTTACAAAAGTTTACACATGCATCCATATGGCCTTGTTCATTATTAACATAGGCTTGTGTAACTAAATAAGGACAAATCCTTTATAAATAGCTTTAACTCATTGGTTTCTGTCTTAAATATGCTCTATCTTTGTTTCTTTTGATCCATAAAGACAATTAACACTTCCTAAGCCTAGATTTAGTGTAATTAATCTAATGAATATTTCTAAAATAAGGTTGGACCTATAAAAATCTCCCCCTCAATCCTATTTTAGAGGAGAAATCAACCACCCCATTGATCACCTAAAATTTATTTTGACGAGCTTACTACAATGCTCAAGCTTACTTCTAAGAAATACCTTCGTCAACATGTTGGCACCATTTTTATCCATGTGAATCTTCTTTAATTTCGTTAGTTTCTCTTCAATAAGTGGTGTTAACGAATGATACCTAACATCAATATGCATGGTGCGGGAATGATATATGCAATTTTTGCTCAAATTCATGTCCAATTATCAGAGAGAATGTTTAAAATAAATCATTTCCTTATCAGCTTCCATGGCTGCAACGTATTCCACCTTAATAGTAGACAAAGATATACACTTTTACAACTCAGGTTGCCAAGAAATGCCTAAACAAGTAACTGATGTGAGTGTATTTACGTGTTGAGTGTTAATATTATTAGTTATATTTGTGGTACTTTTCGTTCTTGGTTTAATAGTTTAGTTTAGTTTTTAGGCAAGTTTGATGTTTTGTTAAGTGTAAAGGAACAGGGGAGCAAGCTGATAAAAGTTAGTGAAAGAAACAAGGAAAATGGATCTGGTACGATCGTGAGGGAGAATGGTACGATCGCGAGTCAATTAAGGTGCGATCGCGCTCAAGACTTTTGTGCGTCGAGTGCGATCGTAAGTTAAGTAAGGTACGATCACATTTAGGAATTTTGACCAGAAGATAGGCTATTCATTTATGTGTGTGATCCCAATACGCAACTTCAGGGACAATTATAACGTTTACTCACATGTTTTAATGAATAGTGAATGGTTAAAAGAAGTCTTCAGCATGCGAGAACGTGGGAGGAGCTGTTACAATTCAGTGGAGGTGGACAATCATGAGAGCACTATTAAAGTTAATATAAAAGGAGGGCCAGAGAGGAGAGAAAGTAGGACGAAAGAGAAAACATAAAAGGAAGAAGAAGGAGGAGAAAAGAGAGAAAGTAGGAGCTCTGCCTCTTCTTTTTGTTTTAGTATTTTTTAGGTTACTTATTATGAGTGTTGCCTAGTTTCTTATTTCAAAGATTGTTTCACTCTCTAAGGTGAATCTTTTTTTCTGAACTTCTACTATGCATGGGTTGTTGTTCTTATGAATAGTTTCTAGTTGATCTTGATGGGAGTTGAGTTCTTCTTTTAAACTGTGCAAATATAACTTATAAACTAAAAGATTAGTATCTAAGTTTTATTTGTTGGGTCCCGAAAATTTTTCTTTATTATTATTATTATTATTATTATTTATTTAATTTCTTTTGTTTATCCCTCAATTTTGCTTTAAATTGTTTCAATATATTTTAAAAGATGAGTCTGATAATTTTGTAGTATTAAAAAGGGGAATTAGAAATTAGAGTTAGATTATTAGAATGGGCCTATTGGAGGAGTGGGCTTAAA
>JANIJH010000004.1:53033305-53044119 GCA_024520975.1 Erythroxylum areolatum | reverse complement strand
TAGTTGGTTGTTGTCGGTAGTGGTCTCTTGTCGTAGGATATTTATCAGAATGGCCTACGGGCGTTCCGGTGGATACCTTATGGTAAGGGGGCGCTACAAATTTCCTCATTAGTGACAAGCCATGGTTGATGAATTTAAAGCTCTCCTTCAAAACAATACTTGGTCCCTTATTCCTCCTCCTCTAAGTGCAAATACTGTCGGCTATAAGTGGGTATTTCAGACAAAGTTTTATCCTGATGATTCCCTATGTTGCTATAAAGCTTGCTTGGTAGCAAAATGCTATCATCAATCACCTGTTCTTGATTACACTAACACACTTAGTCTCTTTGTCAAACCAACCACTATTCGCCTCATTCTTACACTTGCCTTAGCCAAAAATTGGTCCATTCGTCAACTTGATGTTAGCAATTCTTTTTTCTATAGCAGCTTACAAGAACATGTTTTTATATAAGAATCACCTAGTTTTGTTGATCCTCATCATCCTCATTATGTGTGTCACTTACACAAAGCACTTAATGGTCTTTAAAAAAGCCTCTCAAGCTTGGTTTCACCGCTTAAGTCATAAACTTGCTAACCATGGTTTCACTTCATCCAAGGCTGATACATCATTTTTTATGCAGTCTATATCAACTCACACCACCTTTCTCCTTATTTATGTGGATGATATTTTGGTCATTGGTTCTTCACAACAATTTCTTTAGACCATCATTAATGATCTTGACTTTACTTTCACCATAAAGGATCTAGGCCCTCTTCACTACGTTTTTGGTATTGAAGCCACTTTCACACCCACTAGTATTCTTCTCACACAATCTAAATACACTTGTGACCTTTTTCAATGCACAAACCTTGAATCTTCCAAACCTGTCTCCACACCAATTACCCCCTCTCTTCCACATTCCAAAAACAATGGTCTTCCTCTTTCTACTCTCACTAAATTCTGTAGTCTTGTTAGAGCATTGCAATATCTTTGTCTAAACAGACTTGATATCTAATTTGTTGTTAGCAAAGTTTCCCAATTCTTACATTATCCTCCTTATGTTCACTGGAATATGGTAAAATGCATTCTTTGGTATCTTCACTATGCCCCATCCTATGGCCTACACCTCACCAAACCGTCTGCCTTAACCATCACTGCTTACTCTAATATTAACTGAGTTGGGTGTCACAGTAGATCTACACTAGTTCTTACATCTTCTTTGGCTTCTCCTTAATTTCTTGGAGTTTTAAGAAACAACCTACTACAGTAAGATCTAGCACTGAAGTTGAATACAAGAGCATTGCTCTAGCTACTACTGAACTATGTTAGCTTAATTCTCTACTTAAGGAACTTGGACTCTCTAATATAAAACCACTTTTGTATTGTGACAACATAGGCGCTATCTTTCTTGCTGTAGATCTAGTCTCTCATGCTCGTACCAAATATACTAAAATTGATATAAATTTTATTCACAATTTGGTTGCGAAGAAATTTCTGTTCATACGTCATATATCTAGTTCTCACCAACTTGTTGACAATCGTACAACCATTAGGTTCTACTTTCTTCTTGCAATTTCATCCTAAGCTCAATGTTCTTCCAAACATTAGCTTGCTAATTGCCGATAACATATCATCTTCTCAAAGCTCGATGTTCTTTCAAACATTAGCTTGCGAATTGCTGATAACACATCATCGTCTCCCTCTTTACAATTGTAATTACCTTAGATACACTTATCCTCTTATCTCATTTTTCAATTGTAATTACGTTATCTATACTTATCTTTTGTATCATATCAATTTAGTTTAGATAATATCTTATCATTTTGTTTAGATTGAATCAATTACAAATATCTACGAAATAGTTATGAAATATTTTTCTTTCAGTTTTTTGTTGTGAAAGTTCTTTTAGTAATTGAACCTAATTAATGAGAAGAAAAATATTTTAAAAAAATGAATAACACTTTAATATTATAATGATATCCAGATTCTTCTAAGAAGAATTCATAGACTATTATAAACAACTAAAGATTTATGTGACATGTGTTCTAAACAATTAAGATAAAAATTAATAATACTTGACCGTTAAATTTCATTTTTATTGGATTTTTGTTAATGATTTATGAAAATGTAAAAAGGTGCTAAACTTTTATTACAAATTTTAAGATTTTATTGTAGAGAATACGTGTGACCAATTAATCCGATCAAAAGTAAAAATATCTTTGAAGATATTAAGTTTGCGCTGTTGTTTATTATTTACTACTCTTCTTTATTGTTTTATTGTCTTTTCCTGTTTGGTTTGGAATGCAAGTTTTACATATTCCCTGAATTATTTCAAGATAAAAGGATACTAAGTTTACATATTCCCTGAATTATTTCAAGATAAAAGGATACTACTTCCTCTGGTAAATCTGTTAAATTTTTATTAGCATTCAGTCTTGGAGTACCCAACAAAAAATAAAATACAGCAAATTCAGTGAAAATAATTAGAATTTGATTAATACTTGTAACCCAGTAAAACTCGTGGTTTTCAAACTCGGTCCTGGAGCCTGGAGATGGCGTTATCTAAGAAGGGTGGAAAGTGAAAAGTGACAGAACATACGGTATCTTCAATCATCTAGTGATATCAATGAATCAGACAAAAGCATGAGAAAAAAATGATGAAATGCTTTTAAGTTTCTAACCAACGTGAATCCTTTAGAGTTGTTAGCTTGATGTAGGAGACACAATTACCAGTAGTTATGCTCAACAGATTTAACAAACAAAACAAAAGCCAAAATAAGATCTCCATAGAATAAAAGCATCTAAAAAAAGACAGCATTAGCATGGAGACAAAGTTTCCACATATCCTTTTGCGGACTTTAAGAAAAGGGAAGCTAACATATACAAATATAGCTCTATCCGATATATAAGGTCACTGTTACTTTTTTTTACTCTTATGAGTGACTTCTTTTTCTTGCATGAAAGTAAGGGACGTATGGGATCTGAAAGTTGCTTACAATCTCTAGAAGAGTATCTTTTCAGTTATTTGAATAAAGAATCATCACCTTCTTTTTCTCTCATCTTTAAATTTTTGTGCATTTATGATTTCAAAATGATGATGATTGATGAGTGAGGGATCCGAGGAGAGGCAATAGTACTTCATGTGCTGCTGTTTTTGAGAGAAAGAGACGTATGGAGAGTAGGAGATGGAATGAGAAGTGGCAGTGTGTCCTTTTGGTATGGTACCAAAGACTTGGTCAAAAAGCCGTAAAAGCAAAGGCGGATATGCCAGAACATTGAGAATGATGTTATCCGCTTTGTTGCTTCTGCTTTTGATGGAATGGAAGAGTCATTTCCTGAAAAGTATTTCCATTCCACAGATTTTAGATTTATACTGGTAGGTATTTTGATCTTACACGGTGTATAACATTTGTAAACCTTAACGTAAGATGCCCTATTGCATCAAAAAACTAAAGCATCATCATGACTACGTCATTGATGGTATAGACTTAACTAGGAAACTTGATCCACATTTTGAATCTTTGGGAGACCCAAAGTGGATGTTGCTCACATATGTACATTATTATAATATGCCTCTTGAGCCATAGGATATTTCCTCTTTGATCATCAAGTCCTTCCTTTAATTACTGCTGCTTTAGTTGCGCGTGAGACTTATGCTGAGCCCAATCCAAAAGCTATGCAACTTGTTCTAGAAATATGGCTCGAACGTCAAAAGTACTTGGTGATGGGGCATAAAAGTCCATTCCATCAAAATATCTTTTCTTGGTGCAACTAAAATTAAAATCTGGTCTCCTCTATAAATGATATTTATAGAAGAAAGAAAGTTGAAGTTAATGTACAACCGTCCAGGATAAAGTGACTAAATTAATAATTGTAACTACGGATGACAATTACAATGAGATAAGCTGGGTTGAAGCAATTCTCCTTATTATTCGCAACCTGAATTATACTCAATCTGTCTTAAATGATATGGTTTCGAAATAACCAATGAAAATAATATTGTTATTTGGTGTTGAATTTTTCGAACATACAAACTAAAACAATGTTTTGAATAATTAAACTAAGACGATAAGAGAGGAGTTCGAACCGTCAAACTAAGTTTCGTAGTAACTCAATGTATTCAAACTAAATTTGAAACTCAATTAACTCAAAATAAATTAAACCAGACAAAAGTTATCTTTAATTGTAACTTACAAACATCATAGAGATCTTATTCCATTAAATGTAAGATCTTGGTTGTCATAAAACAATATTTAAAAAAAGTAAAATGTTTCTTTTAAATTATAATGTTTGCAAAAAGACATGTTATATCTTGATGTTTTAAAGTACGCAAAAAGAATCATTACTTGACAAAACTATAAAATTCAAATTCTCTCAAACAAAAATTTTAAACTTTGTTAGGATGTTGTTAATTATTACGATATTGCTAATATAATATTTAATTGATTACATTAGCATTAACATGACAATAAGTGATCACATTAGTTGGAGTAATATTTTTAATTTTTATTTTTCCATGGAATCCATTAGTTTCACGTAACACCAATGGATTCTTTACAAAGGAAAAAATTTTGCTTTAATCTCTAGCATTTACACTGAAATACATTTCATATTCTAATGTTTGGAATCTACAAAAAGAAATTTAATGTTTTAGAACTATCAAATTTGAAGTCCAATTCAATAAGAGGTTTAACCTATGGAGAGAGATTGATTGAATTAGACTTCAAACAAGTCTTAATGTTTTAGAACTATCAAGTTTGAAGTCCAATTCAATCAATCTTGCATAGTGCTTCTCTCTCGGCTAGTTCTTGGAACAAGGCACGGTGGAGGTGGCTATTGCCTCTCCAAAAGGCTCTTCTCAGGCCTTTCAAACCATCATGGACGAAGGGGAACCTTCCTTTCCAAAGAGGTCTTTCCAGTCCTCTCTCATGAGATGTTGATGGAACAATAAGGTGTCAAATGCTTGGAGAAAAAGGATCGATTATAGATAAATCTGAACCCTCTCGACCTCTTAGAGCATGGACTAAAAAATTACAGCATCAGCACCAAAAAGATACTCTAAAACATTTCCAAATTGTGGTCAAGGATGGGGTTATCTCCCCTCCAATTGAGCTTCTCCAAGCTAGTTTTTAGGCTTGGTCATTTGCGTTGGTGGAATTCTTTGGTCTAAATGTCCTGCCTTTCCTATAGTGCTTGCTTGGGCAAGCACTAGATGGGACGAAAAAGGTCGAGAAAAGGTGATGCTTAGAGAGGATGGCACAATTTTGTTCAAGTTTTAGATGTATGTGAACTTGATATAATTAATTGAGAAAGGGTCGTATCACATAGGTGATCAGCCTTTATTTATGCAGTAATGGAAACCTGGTATGGCAATTGATAAGGGAGGAATTGAGGTATAACCCATTGGGTTAGTTTCCATTATCATCCTATAGAGTTTTGGACCATCGAAGGGTTAAGTTTCCTAGCTAGCTCATTAGGGAAAAAGTTATGCATGGATTCTCAAACAACTATGATCCAAAGGGTATGTTATGCCAAGCTTTGTATTAAAATAAATAAAAACACATCTCTCCCAGATAAGCTATTTGTTAATAGACTTGGGGAAAATGAAGAGCTGGAAAAAACAGAAATACAACTGACATATCTATGGAAATCGAGCAATACTACAAAAAAATGGGTTCTAACTATAAAGAAGTTTAAATCAGTTTAGTATGATGAATTATTGGTTGATGCTTCCAATCCCTCCTCTTTTGTTCTTAATCCAATTTGTAAGGATACACTAGTCTATAATGTGGATCTTCATCAATTACCTATCTCCTTAGATGTAGCAGAGACTATTGTACAGTAGGTTGGAGACAATGATGAGGTTAATATTGAAACTTCTCCTAGCACTTCATTACAAGTTGGCACTTTAACAGAGAATAGATGGCCTAGTGCTATTTTTGAAAATATTGGAATTGCTCCAGAAGTCTCCCTTATTGAGAATTCAATTGACAAAGAAGAGGAAGATGTCTTGGATCATGAAGCAAACCAAACTACTGCCACTGACCAGACTGAGATTTCCTTGAAAATTGTTGACTTTTAAATGCAAGTTACTAAATCTAAAAGGCGATCAGCTCGGAAAAAAGGCAAGCAGAAAACTTAAAGGGATTCCACATTTATCTCAATCCTAGTTTGGGACATTAAAGGGTTGAATAACCCTTACAAAAAGAATGTAGTAAGAGAGTTGGTGAAAGAAAAAAAAAAGCCAGTACTAGTTGGTCTCTTAGAAACAAAAATAAAATATCCATCCTTACTTTCAAGTTCATGTTGTTTGGGAGCTAATTAGGTGCTATACTCAAATCACAACTCACACTTTAATGGTCAAGTCACCTATGTAAGGTTCTGATCATGCATCTCATAAATAATAGATATCAAATATACACTGCGGAAAATAAAACGAAACCTCAAAACCAGATTTATTCATACATATAGATATAGAAACAAAAACATGAAATGCAAGATACTTACATACCTTTCCTACGATCTCTTCGTTCTTTAATCTTCTCCGCATGGGGTTGTCGTAAGCCACAATGATCAACGTAGACCATCTCTAATGAAAGTCCACATGAAGATAGAAGGATGAAAGCTAACTAGGAAATGGCTAGAATTCTTTCTTTATGCTAACAAAGACAAGAACTTTTGTGAGAGTTAGAGAGAAAAAGAGTGTGTGTGTGAGAAAGAACCTTTCTTTTTTTCTTGTGTCTTACACAAGATACATGAAAATGATGATTATTTTCTAACCTCTTTAGCCTTCCATAACCCCCATCATTAATGGGAAGTTAATGGCAATGAATAACATGCATTAATGGAAGTTATAGGAACTTAATGACTATGAATAGCATGCATTAATGGAAGTTTTGGGAAGTTAATGACCAAATTGGTAGCCAACAACACTTGTTTCTAATCCATTCCATGAAATGTTTTCTACCATGATATGTTTTATATCAAAGACTTCATTAGATCAATTTAAGATCAACATCAAATCTATAAATGTATGAACACCGAAATTATGAAAATGTCTTTATTAATCATAAAGTGATTTCTACAATAAGTGCTAAAGGTGATTGCCTTTAGAGCACTTCTCTAACAATCTACCTCTTTAATGTTGGTTTACTTGAAGCGTAAGTGTTATACGAACTCAGTGGTTAGTTTTGAATTGTCTCTAGTTTATGCTTCCAACTTCTGATTTCAAAGTGAAAATCTTTGGTTAAGCCTTCAAACTATACAATAGAATATATGCCAGCTATGGCTAGTATTTAGAGATTCAAATTGCTCATTGAATGCCTCCGAAATTGAACGTGGTCAAAACTTTCATTTTAGACTGAGAAGAGAACTCTCTAACTTTTTTTATTAACTATGGAGTTGGTTAATCTTAACTCCATTGGCAGACATCTTACATAATCTAATAACCAAAATGGAAGTATGCTCATTCGTAAAAAAAATTGGATGGTACATTCTTGGTTAAATCAATTTCCAACTCTTTTGTTCACTTTAGAGAAACATTGACTTCAGATCACTCTTTTACACTAATATAGAGGCTAGTAGATTGGCATTTAAAGGGTACTCCATTCAGGTTTTTTCAATAGTGTTCACAACTATTGGAATTCTGAGGTGAATAGATTTAAAACATTTCAATTGATGCAGAAACTGAAACTAATAAGAGCTGTTGTCAAGCAATTCTTCCGAGGTTGAAATTCTAACCTTAAAACACTTAAGGAAAAGCTCTTAATTGCCCAAAATGCTTGTTATTATCAAACTTCTAAACCAGAACTTAAACAAGCAGAGGTGACATGCCTCTATGACTATCAAATTACTCTTGCCTTTTAGAAATCAATATTGATGAAGAAATCCTATATAACCTGCTGAAAGAGGGTGACGCTAACATAAATTTCTTCAATTCTTTCATATTGGGTCGCAGAAATACTAATAAAATTTCAAGGTTACAAGATAGTAGGGGATGTTGAACTCTATAGTATAATGGAAATAGCCAAAAACTTTTTCATTAATTTAATGGGAACAGCTACATCTTCCTTGTCAAGTCCTAATGTTTTACAATTATTTGATTAAAACATTGATTAAGGAATGAAAGATATGTTGGTTTCTCCTATTATTGCACATGATGTTAAACATACCCTCTTCAGTTTGCATTCTTCGAAGGAATTTCGTACGAATGGATTCACTACATTATTCTTCCATTATACATGGGATATCATAGGTTAGCTCTTTCCTGAAGCGGTACTGGAGTTTTCTGAACCTACCAAAATGCTTCAGATCATCAATCATTCCTTTATATGCTTGTTCCAAAAAAAAACCAAATCCTAATCAAATGCGAGACTTCAGACATATATCCTACTGCTCTACTATCTATAAGGTGATTTAAAATTTTCTAGTTGAGCACCTCATGGTAGTTCTTTCCATTATTGTGAATACTACACAAAGGCCATTTAGTCCTGATAGAAATCCAAGAGATAACATTCTATTTTTACAAGAGCTACCGAAGGATTATTATTCGAGTAAGAAATTACAAAGTTGTTTGATTAAGATTGATTTTTTAAAGCTTTTGATACAGTTAGCTAGAGTTTTATTCAAATATGTCTTTAAGCATTGCATCTTCCATCCAAATTTGTTTAACGGATTATGATTTGTATTAGCACATCTTCACTGAGTATATATGTGAATGGTACTCCCACTGTACCTTGCAAGCCTGCCAAAGGGATCAAACAAGGTGACCCTTTATTGCCTTACTTGTTTACTCTTGTTATGAAGGGATTATCTCAACTTTTAAATAGCATGCTTCCTTGCAATGGTGGATTCCACTTTCAACACAAATGTAAGGAACTCTACCTTACTCACCGATTAGATGCAAATGACTTGCATCTATTGTCTGGTTTTGATCCCGCTTCAATTAAATAAATGATGCATGTGCTTGATCTATTTGCAAAATGGTCTAGACTTAATCATAATTCCCAGAAAAGTTGCTTCTATACTTCGGTTGATGTGAGAAACTTTGTGGAAATTAAACGAATCATTGGACTCCATCATTGTTAACTCCCTTTTCGTTATTTGGGAGTTCCAATTATGGCTCTAAAGCCAAAGTTTAGAGATTGCTTACCTATTATAGAAAAGATGAGGTCCAGAGTGATGGCATGGTAGAGTCGATTCTCGTTTTATACAATTCAGCTTACACTCATCATTTCAGTATTTACTAGTCTTCATCTGCATTGGGTTGCTCATATTGCTTTGCCTTGGAAAATAATTAAAGAGTTGGACCGGATAATGAAATCCTTTCTCTGGTTATGATAGGTTGGTAACTACATGAGTCCTTAAGTTAAATGGTGTGAGGTTACGAAGCCTAAAAAGAATGGTGGCCTCAGAATTATCTCAATCTCTAATATATAGCAAGTTTTAATATGCAAGAGATTATGGCAAATATACATGGACAGTAATGGATTATGCATAAAATGGATTCATGAATTCTATTGAAATGTGTTAATTTATGGCAGGTTGAATATTGACAAGAAGATTCTTGGATTCTAAAACAAATGATGAAGTTAAGTGAATTTATTTATCCTCGCATCCAGCACACTATCAGCAATGGTGAGAAAGACTTGAGTATGGTTTGATAATTAGTTAGACTTCATCCTTCTTACTCACAATATTGATTTTCAAAGGCTTCGAAATCGAATGGTGTTAAACTTTAAGGTTTATTCATTGATAGAGAATGGTAATTGGTAGGAATACTTCTGAGGCTTTCGTGAACTTACGCCTCATCTTCCTATCTTAGCAAACCCTGCTACAAAAGATACTATCTCCTAGAGTTTAACCCCGAATGGGGTTTTTTCAAACAAATCATACTATTGACTTATGTTTGATGATTCCATAGTAATCCCACGGTTTTCTCTTCTATGGAATAACATTATCAATCCCAAAGCAACCTTTATCATGTGGCTTGCAATAAAAAATAGGCTAAAAACTTGGAAGCAATGACACGGTAAAGCTGATGACCTATAGTTATTCTGTAATATGGCAGCTAAGGAGCGTGATCACCTCTTCTTCATGTGTAGTTATCTAAGGCTATCTGATGTCGACTATTGTATATGTTATTATTACATTCTGATAGGTATGATTGGCTCAATGTACTGCAGTGGATTATCGGTAAAACCAAAAAGGGAACTCCTAATGTTGCTCTATATATAGCAACTTCACCATAACCATCTATTGCATCTAGAAAGAAAGAAATCGACGTAGGTTTACTGACAAGAAGGAAGATAAATATCAATTGGCAGACATAATAATTAATCATATCAGAACTGATGTACTTACTAAACAAGCACATCATTCCATCTCTTTAGACACGAAGAACTGATGGCGATTGTGATTCAATAATCTCAATTATGATCTAGTTTTATAATCTTCACTTCTCGAATCCTTTAGATACTCTGTAATCTAACGGTAGGCTTATCTAGCCTTAAACTCATTATTTTTTGTAATAGTGTAATAGTTTTATTTAAAGTAATATACTATTCGATTTCAAACCAAAAACAAAACCAATTGGCAGAATCATTAATTTCATTAAAATTGGATAAGTTACTTGTTACATCAGTGCTAACGTGGTCAAACATTATCGATTTAACGCAATTTGATCCTTGCGACACTTCAAAATGGATCAAACCCCATCACCATCAACAAGGTTGTGGAGAAAAAAATATATGGCCCATAATGCGCACAAGTAACATAATTTTTTCTATCTTGTCCGAAGCTGCTAAGAAGTTCACTTTCAAAAGGTCATTGCCAC
>JANIJH010000004.1:53021102-53032526 GCA_024520975.1 Erythroxylum areolatum | reverse complement strand
GTGGCTGTACCAGTAATTAAGTCGACCTCCTAGCTTCAGAAGTTACTGCTCAGAAAGAAAACTTAAAAACCCAAAAAACAATTACTTACATAATCCTGAGCCTAATTTAAGTAAAACATAACCCGTGGATTGTTCTTCTAAGCGCCAATCTCTATGCTCACACTGTTCCGTTCTATTCCCAAAACGACGACGTCGCTCGCCGTCGAGCATAAGCAGTTTCCTTCCCGAGTTGGAGACGGTGACGGCGTATAATAAGGAGGCGAAGCACAAGGAGTCGAAAATGGAGTCGTCTCGTCAGCCTCAGCAATCACTTGTGCTTCACTTTCACTAGATGCCTCCCCCAAGCCACCAGTTTCGTCCACCTTCATTTTCTCCACTTTTTTCTCGGTAGTAGAAGAGCAAGGCAGATTGTGATCACACTCCATCTCCTCTCTCTCCTCTTCTTTTATAGTAAACAAACACCTAGACGGTCCGTACAGTCCCTTATGCTTCAGCATCTGATCCACCTCCTCCTCCGAAGGAGAGGGCATAAGCGGCGGCGCCGTCGCTTCAACGGCAGCCAGAGCTCCGTCGGGTTCGACCCGAGTGGTTTTCTGGTTCCTGCAGCAGAAGAAGTAAAGAAGTTCTTTCGAGGGTAGATGTTCCCCACTGAATTCGACGTCACGGACACTCCCGGTGACGACTTGTCTGAGTCTTCTCCGACGCCAAAGCACATAGATGGACTGGATTACAAGAACCAGCAGACAAACCGCAAAGATAACAGTGATCGCAGCAACGAGCTTGTTTAAAGGATTCATTGCAACGAACTACATCCGCCGGACGTGAGATGTTGTGTAGCAACCTTAAAAGTGATCTAATGGCTTGGTTTTGCAGCCTACCGGTGACTGTAGGCCAATACGTGTGGAAATTAACGAAGAATATTGGAGACAAGGCAATTGGAATGAAAGTTAACCGGTGGCTACCTTGTTTCTTGGAAATGAAAAAGATAAGTGAGCAGACATTAAAGGAGTTAATGATGACGTGGTAGTGGTGAGTGAAAGTGACGTTGACGTTTTCTAGGGTATGATTTAAAATTTGAACGTAATTAAACGGGTGAGACCGAGAGAAGGAGGCTTTTTTTAAAATATATAATATATACAAGGAGAGAAATACAAAACTATACAACGAGCCGTGGACGACAAGCTCCCGATATGTCCTCTAAGAAGATCGATAGGCACCTTAAAAGTATAACGTCTAATTTAGTGATTCCAATCTCAAGACTCTCGGCATAGTTGGCGATCTACTACGCGTATCTATTCCTTTCCCTTCCCTGTAGATGTGTCTTGGGAAGACCACCCAAGAGAGGGATGCTTTTAATAGCTAAGACATTGGGGTTGGTGAAGTATCAAAAGGTTTTATAACTCATTTATGGTGTAGTTGAGCGTTAGTTGCTTTCTAGTTATAATCGTTCGTTCGTCCACCTTGATATTCTGGCCTAACCTGATTTGTCTGAATATTGCCTCTTTTGCTATTATCACGTTGTTGCCATTGAATTTGAAGGGTATGTTTACGGCAAGTTTGTGTGGTCGGTCCGTCTACTACTACAATTAATAATGATAGAAATGACATGATACCCATCTAAAATTTAGATTAGACTATGGGTTATTCATATCTTATCTTATAATGTGCCCCAGTATGGAAGCGCAAGATATTAGGTTCTTATAAGATCAGCTTCGGTGGAAGGAATTTCCTAAGACTTGGTCCAGTGGGAGGCAACGCAACATTGTTGTTGGTAAGAGTTTCGCGGGAATTACATTGAAAAGATAAGGGGAGGGTGAGCATCGATCGGTTAAAGTAGTTTCGACAAAACCATCATCTCACTTCGGAAGTAGGAATGCAGTGAGATCATGTAATGTAAGGCCCGCCATATGGTAAAGGGTCACAGTCAAATAAGGTGTAACATCTAAATCCGAAAGAAAAACCTACGTCGTTTGGGTGTCCTCCATAAAATTCCGACAAGAATAATTTCCAGTTCTTATAATTATTGACTTAATATTCGTTTTTTATTCTTCTACGTCAGTTACTTTGATGCAAAATAATTACATTTACTTTCTTGGATAATCTATGACTTCAAAAGAATTAGCAATCTTCGTTTAATTAAGGTTGGGGGTTTGACATGCAGCATTATTAAATACTTGGCGGTGGTGTTGAGCTGCTTCTCGGGTCTCATAAGGTACGAGCAGGAATTAATATGGGTGTGATAATGACTTAAAGACATTACCGATATTTCGAACCCACTTAGAACACTTCAAGGGTTTTTTAAAAAATCACATTAAAATAAATCTTTTATGGAATGTATATAATTATTAGGGAAGCTAGTCATTTCGGAGCAATTTCAACACAAGTTTGACCCATATTTTTCAAAAGACCATCCAAACTCAATGTTGGGTGATGTGTTTCTTGTTATACAACTAATAAAAAGAGTTTTTAATTGATTGTTAATGCATAATTTCCCATTAGATAGATAATAAAGCATTTAAGAAGTGTGTTAAGGTATGTCTTATTATTTAATTTTGATATCATTTTTTATTATTGAATATTCAAGATAATGATTAAAAATATAAATCAAGAATCTTTATTTGAATTTGATTCTTGGATAGAGTTGTTGCACAAATAGAACTCTATCTTGAATGAAGATTGATGTACGTTTATTTTGGAGATATAGATAAGGCAAGATAGTGTGGGTAGATGTTGCATGAAGTTTTCCAGGTCTTGGTTTGATCACTATGATCGCTAGGGTTTTCCTCCTCTTTTCAACACACATGGTAATGGTTTTGTGAGACTTTTTTTTTTAGGCTTGCTGGTGAAATGGTTGTGAAGGTTTCCAAGTCTTTGATTCACTGTAGAAAAATACTTGTGTGAATTTTTCCAACTCTTTGTCTTACTACGTGGGTTATTAGGTGTTTCTCTGTGTGCAACACACGTTAGTGATTTTGTGAGATTTTCTGGTGTGCACAGAAAATTGTGAGTGAGCTAAAGCGTTGTTGGTGTGTGCATAAAATTGTGAGTGAGCTAAAACAGTGTTTGTGTACAATGTTGTCGTGGGTTGAAAGACAGATTTAGTGAGTTGCAGATTTTGTGGCGGGGCATAAGTGACTCCCTTCATGCATGACTCCGTCCTTGCGTCGTTTTTGTTTGTTTATTGGTGGTGTGCGCGGTAAGGTTGTGGGTCTTTTGTTTTGATGATTAAAAAGTGCATGGAAGGATTGATGTGTTGATCTTTATGTTGTTGTCTTTATTGAAGTTTCATATGAGTGGGCTGAAGGTGACATGCTACACTGAGGTGCTTTGAAAGCCATGTGTCTTCGTTGGTTAGTTGTCATTGATGAAGTTTTAGGGCAACTATGTTCTTTGTCCATTACAAATTTCTATATCTCATAAAACAATATACATGTATGCGGAAATTATTAATCAAATCAGGCCTGTTTATTTTTTAATCATTTCCATTCAACAGCCACTTGGGACCATTTCAGATACAAAACACTTACAATCATAATGTCATTGTATTACCAAATCATTCACATACACTTTATACAATTCTTGCGGAACATAATTTCAAAAAGACAAAATCACTAAAGACATATGCAGGTGCAAACTGATCCCGACCTTTAATCCATATCTCATCTCAGTAGCTATACTGCACTTAGCCTAACTGAATAATTCCTTGGAACTTGAAAAGTCACGTTGCAATTTTTTATGAGTTTTGCGAACTTAATAAGCGAACCATCATCGATGATTTCACCCTAGGCAAATACACAAATCACATATCTCATATATATTCATTCAGATCATGAATAATTCAATACTCACATTATAATGGCATGTCATGTTATCATTGCGAATTCAGAACAGATATTTAAAAATACAAATGCATATGAGACTTCAGATTCGTTATTATTGTTGTGACTGAGTGTTTTCACACACATATACAGATACTGGCCCATTGGGCTCAGTCAGAACAGAAACCATGGAGCAAAGCTCTACATGAAGAACAAAAAATCAAGGAGCAAAGCTCTATGTGTAAGTCCTTTTATACTAGCTACTCTGGTCACAACGCCTATATCTACGAATGTATTTTATGAAATGCATCAAATACATAATATGCCATGCATAGCAGTCACATGTGTTGCACAATCAAAATCTCATAATCATTGGACTTAAGTCTGACATTCAGCTTTCGTTGAGAATACAAATATCATTCAAAATTTCACAGCAATCAGAACACTTCCAATACATTCTCAAATATTAACTCCTCGGATGTTAAGTATGAAATTCATAAATAAATCACAAACAGTTAATAATTGGAAGTCAAATAAATTCAATCAATCCTAGGAAAAATCATCTAGGTTAACTCACAGTACGCTCCGATATGCTATTGCTTGGATGGTTCGACAATGTCTGACTGACGTCTAATGTACTCCTCTATATCATACAAAACACATTTACAAATATCACACTTTTGCACAAATGTATAAGCATGCCTTTATGCACATCTATGTATATCAAAAATGCACAATGCATGTTCAATGACAATCTCGGGTATCTTATTGAATTCTTATCACCATATCATTCAGATATCAAAACCCTCATAAATATAATTAGTACTTAGGGTTTGGACCACAATAAACAGTGTAAAGTTAATTTCATAACTTAATTGATCATTTCAGACTTTTCTAACAATATACTTTCAGGTCAACTTTGCATATTTATTATGATAAGGTAAAAGAAACAATTAGGCAATACTTACTTATAGAAAATTGTTCTCCAATGTCTTAAGTTTCTAATGACACTAAAATCATTCAATTTGGTTTAGTATTTTGAAAGTTATACTCGAATTATTTTTGGACTGTTCTCATTCTGTAACTGGACACTATACTCAACTTCCATCCAGACATTGAAAGTCTTAGAGACTGAATCAAAATTATATTTCTTAAGATAATTTGTAGTCCTATGTCTCTAGTTTACTCCAAATGAAAAATCATTTCATTCAAATAACTACAAAACAAGATATTGTCAAAATACTGAAGCCTGTTCAATGAAATCTTCTGGTTATTACATTCCAGCACAGTCAACTTTTTCAACTAAAATCCAACAATCCCACTAAATAAATTAAGTCACAGAAATGCAACATAAACTTATGGTTGTGCAAGAGTCATGGGTGTACAACAAAAAAACTCACACCTGTGTATACTGACGAAATTAAATCACGATCGTAAAACTTCAATGCACAGCCGTGTACAAAAATCAGACTTGTCCCACATTTTTCACTCAATCTCTCTTAAATGATTTCAGATGGCTATTATTTTTGGTGGAGATGTAGATTAGTGTGTTAAGAGTCCAATGGTTTAAGTCCTATGTCATTTGGACATTGGGTGAAAAAGTTATAACAAAACGATTAAAGCATATTCATAACAAATTCTTCCAAAAAACAGTTGAAAGTCGCGATCGTGCGTCCCCCACGATCATGAGTTTCACTAGCAGGTCACCATCGTGTTGAAGCACGATCGCGACTCGTGACCATCAATAGCATGATCGCGACTCGCGATCTTCTTTCTTCTCTTTTTCAACGAATATTTCTCCTTCCATTTTTTTTCCAGATTTCTCATTCAATCTATGATTCCATTATTTTCTGCTCCTTTCGACTCCCATTATAGTTCAAAACCATCCACAACAGATCAAAATTCAAGATTACACACTAATAATAAAAATAGAACATATACGGACATTCACTAATTTCTACACTTTTCATTTTTCTACATTCCTCATTTTCATAAACAACTTCATTTCATCATAAACTTTTCATTTTATCAACTTTATACGATGACTTCACCAAATTTTCATTTCATATCATTAAAGTCATTTAAACTCATCTCTATAAACACTTCACATGTTCATGTATGAATAGTAAAAACAAACATATACGTATTGCTCTAAACCATAACAGAGACATCAACTTTCATGAACTCATATCCAAAACAGAGTCTATTTCATACAGTTTGTTTTAAATAATTCCTTTTTCACAAATCCATTTTCTAATTCATTTGTCATCAAAACTACTCTTCTTAAACCCACTCATGCATGTATATATTTACACCGTAAAACATCATGAAAATCACTTACTGCATTCAACAATAGTTCCAGTGATGAGAGGGAATCAATTTCACACAAAAAGAATAACAATTTGCTATTCAATGATGAATAACCAGTGTTTTGGTGATTCTATTAAGAACAAATGAGATACAGTAACCTTTCTTTACTCAAAACAAGACTACATGGCTATCTTGCATGTATTACATGTGTCACTGTTCCATACTGCCACATGTCACCATATATGTATACCATTTGTCAATATTTAATCAGTCCACAAGTCAGACTAGAATTGGCCCAATTTCAACATTTTCTTGTTTTAAAAATACTCAAATTCTAAAATTCACCAAAAATTTTGAAATAACCTAAATATACCAAAATTTCCAAATCACATTTTAATCACATTAATAACTCAATTATACCTAGAAAATGTCAATAAATGCATGTATAGTTATATGTGCAAAACTCATTATTATCACATATGTGTGTGCCATATCATGCATAAGCATGAGTCATACGTTCTAATTTCTCATGTTCACTATTCAATCCTTATCATGGGTAACGGGATGTTACATGTTATGTGTGGGATGTTTTAGTGATTATATCGAAGATTCATAGTAAGTTTCTTGCTTGACAAGTTCCAGTTCTTTCGTTGATGAAGTGGTATATTTAGGGGAGTTATTTTTTATCTCAAGTGTTGTCTTTGTTTATGACAGTTATTATTTAATCATTTGAGTTGTTTATTTCATATTGTTGTCATTAAATATTGACTGAGAAAATTCTTTGTTGAGGTTAGTACGAGGCAGTCATACTATTGAGTGTGAAATTCTTTCACGAGTAGTGAGGACGAGAGATAGTGTCAAGGGTTAAGTGGTGTCAGCTCAGTAAAGCCTTGTATAAAATTATTTTCGTTAGTGAAAGAATTAAGCTGAGTGAAGGTCTCGCAGATATAAGCAAGGTGTGTCAAACTGCTTTAACAAATATTCGTGTTGATTTATTTTATTGCATTTAATTTTTTTTATTTTTGATTATGCTAGAAACGAATGTCGTAAATCAAAGAGTTTGCTATACTACTACACCTCTACGGTTTTCTCAATTGGTATCAGAGCGAGTCACCGAATTAGAACTTAGTACGTCAAGTCGGTGCAGATCCTTGTTTCACAATTATGGTTATAAGAGAAGGGGCATCAATCATCAAGTCACTATTGTTAGATGGTTCAAATTATCCTAAGTGAAAATCACAGATAAGAGTATTCATTTAGGCACAAGGAACAAGAGTATGAAACTCAATTTTAAATGGCTAGACACATCCTGTGATGACTGATGAAAATAGAGAAGCAGTGCTTAAAGATGCATATAAGTGGAACACGGGCTGAAGAAGAGAGAGTACTTGAAAATTCTCAAGCCCTAGACATTATCTTCAATGTAGTTTATGAAGGTTGCTTTGCTATAATATCAGCTTGTGAATCGACGAAAGAAGCATGGGACACTTTGCAGATTATATATGAAGGATCGAAATTTGTGATAGCCTCAAAACTTCAGATATTGGCTGTGAGATTTGAAGAACTGAAGATGGATGAGAGTGAAATCATTTGAGACTTCCATGAGAGACTATATGACCTAGCAAATCAAGCACATCAACTCGAGAAGAAGTACTCTAACCAAACTAGTTAAGAAGACGTTAAGATTGTTGCCTTCGAGGTTCATACCAAAAATTATGACCATCGAAGAATCCCATGATCTCACTGAATTGTCTATGGATAAGGTAATTGGGATTCTTACTAACTTTGAGATGAACTTGTTGAGGGACAATCGAGAGAAGAACAAAAGATTAGCATTGCAAGTAGAGATTGGTAAAGCCGTGACTGACTTCGAAGATGAATCTGATGAGAATGAGGATGTGGAGTTATTGATGAAAAATTTTAGTAAGTGGTTAAAGAAAGTGAAGAAGGATAGATCCGATTTTATGTAAAACGGTAGAAGCTCATCAAATAGTAATTTTAAACAATAAGGGAAAACTCAAAAGGGTGAAAGAAAAGTGAAGAAAATTCAATGTCATGAGTGTCAAGGCTTCGAACATGTGCAAGCAGAAAGTGTTAATACCTCAAAGAAGAGAAAAGGGAAGTCTTATACAAGCACTTGGAGTGAGAGTGAATTTGAAAGTGAGTATGGTAGTGAAGAAGAAGTTATGAATAGAGCTGCATTGGTTACTTTATATAGCAAAAGTCCAGTTGCTTGCTTAACAGCAACCAAGAAGGAAGTAACCGATGACAAAAACATGAGTAACTCAGAAAATTCGAGGAAAAATATAGACAAATCAGTTCAAAGCTTAATCTCAAATTATGATAGTGATAGTACTTTAAATATAAAAAGAAAGGTATTTATGAAGCCTATGAGTTAATGTATGTTAAATGGGTTTAAACAAGTAAAAAAAATGTGAAGTTGAAAGAGGAAAACTCTACCATGAAGAACACCATTCAACACCATGAGAAGAAGTTGTTATCTACAATAGATGAGCTTAATGAAAAAAAGTTGAAGCTGGTCAGTATGAAAAAGGGAATAAGAATGTTAAATGGAGGTGAATGTTCCAGGTTGAATGATGAGAAAATTAGTTCGACCAGATTTGTCCAAGGAGAAATCTCAAAGGAAAATCCGAGGTTTATATCTATATGTCACTTTAGTGGAGTAATCGGGCACATAAGACCAAAATGTTACAAGTTGTTGCAAATGATGTTTCAAAAGGGTCAAAACTGAAAATCTAGATACCCTCCATTAAATTTCTAGCAGCAGCCTATGTTACCAAAGCACTCTTGGGTTAGAAAGGGTCAAGGACAAGCACAATGATATAGTGAAGGAAAAATAAGAAATTGTTTAGATTCACAGTTAGTTACTGCTTTTGAAGAAACTGTTTAGACTGAGGGTAAGTTAATTGCTCAGATGAAGAAATCAACCAGAAAGTTGACGACTGAGATAATATGATGAGGAATAAGACCAAGTTTGAATTTCTTCGAGGGGCACAGGGACTGTATGCTTTACATTTTTTAAGTATAGTTTGATGTTATTTATTAAAAACAAAAAAAGACATTCTAAGGAGTTATTATTTAAGCTTTCTAAATTTTATTTATGGGTTTGAGAAGGCCAGTTGATTGATTTGTACATAAGGCTATGCTTGATGATGGGGTTTATGAATTTGATCAGTCTTATAAAGATGGAATTGAAGTGAGCAATGATATATTGGCATATCTATTAACTAGTAGTAAATTTTCATCTTAACTTTCTGCTATTGCACTAGGTGCTTATGATTCTTCCATTGAACCTACTACCGATTTTTATGCTTCTTTATTTGTTGAGATTGATCGCATTGAAGGTATTCTTCGTTTTGGCATTGTTTTGTCCTAAGGGGAAGACATCAGATTGTTTTTAGTGACTATTCAATTCAGGGGGAGATTTTAAGGTATCTTTGTGACTATTAGTCTTGCTTTTTGACATCTTTTTGTCCGAAGGGGGGAAATTTTGGATGATTGAATAATTGTTCATTATTGTTTCTTTGGATGTTTCTTGAACTTGAAGAATTTAATGGATGTTCTTTGGAACTTAATATTGGATTGAAGGGGAGTATTGTGACTTTAATATTTATATATTTAATTATGTGATTCAAGGAAAGTTTCTTATTTGTGACAAAAATGCCAAAAAAGGGGAGATTTTTAGGATATATCTTATTATTTAATGAAGTGACATATTTAAGGGAGTTGCTTTTTATCTCAAGTGTTGTCTTTGTTTATGTTAGTTATTGTTTAATCACTTGAGCTGTTTATTTCATAACGTTATCATTAAACATTGTTTGAGAAAATCAGAGGTTAGTACGAGGCGGTTGTATTATTAAATGTGACATTCTTTTACGAGTAGTGAGGACAAGGGATAGTGTTAAGGGTTGAGCAATGTCGGCTCAGTAAAGCCTTGTATAAAACTATTGTCTTTAGTGAAAGAATTAAGCTGGATGAAGGCCCTGTAGACATAGGCAAGGTTTGCCTAATTACTTTAACAAATATTGTTGTTAATTTATTTTTTTGTATTTAATTTTTTTAATTTTTGATTGTGCTAGAAACGACTGCTATAAATCGAATAGTTTACGAAACTAATACACCCTTAAAGTTTTCTCATAATGTATTGAACTTCGTATTAATGTTGGTAAAAAATCGATACCGAATTTTTATGTATCATATTAGATTCAACCACTGAATTGTATTGAAAATTTTCAAATCATATTTGTCGACATGCCAAAATAACGAAAAGTGTCAAATTTGTAAATTAAAAAAATTAAATTAATGCATATGTATTAATATTTTTAAACATAAAAATATCTTTTAAAAAATTGTTATATATAAAAATTACTTTTATGTTAATTTTACTAAATAGAGTTATTGAGATAAAATTTGAAATATTTTTTAATCTTAAAGCATAGCTGTAAACCTATCTTTAATGTTGTTGTATTTGATAGCTCCCTCTATAACATTCACTTTAAAAGTCATGTCTTGAGGACGGAGATCATTAATGTTCATATTTAAATTCCTCAACTTCAACAAGTTGCTAAAGTTGTTAAAGCCCTCAATAAAAGGAGTCGGCCATCTTATCATAATTCAACAACTTGAAGGTCTTATTCTCTAAAAGGTCACGACAAACTTGACGCCTATATTTTCTGGTTTCCTGGGCATCAACTGCCTCCTTAGTATGTTATTTGTTGCATTAAGACTTGATAAGTTGACCTTAAGTGCTTATTATGTTTGTTTCATTTATGTGATTTTCTTCTTTTTCTCCACTAGAGCTATGAGATGTCAACTTTATATTGTATTACATTAATTGATTATTTGTTGCTATAGACCTCTTTATATCTATGATTATTTTCCCGATGCAAGCCATTAAATAGCTTAAGGCTTATAATAAATTAATAATAAGTTTGTTAAAAATATAAAAATAAATAAAAACAAAACAACAACACATAAAAGAAGGAAAGTTCAGCCCCAAAAGAATCTCACTTGAATCATATTATGCTTTATAGGGGTTTATAATGTTTCCCAAGTCCGTTTTGTGAAGAACTCCCTATCCTTGGGAAGCATCATGCTATGAAAAATCTATGAACCAACCCCACTAGTGTTGGGTCCGTGTTTTGTGTACCGGGGTGTGTTGCCCCGCATACTTCAAGTTTGCACGCGGCCACAACCTTAATCAGTATTGTCCTCTTTGGTACTCAAACTCGAGACCTCAAGGTTTTGTTGCATCTAACTACACGCCTCTTACCAT
>JANIJH010000004.1:52974529-52993656 GCA_024520975.1 Erythroxylum areolatum | reverse complement strand
GGAGTCATCACGGAGAGCAGTTAACCTATGGATCCAAACGGCAACGTACAGTTCAGCCAAAATCCGGCAGAACCAATATGTACAATTACAATATTTACTCCATGAATATCGTGATACAATTGAACTTTTCGAACACTTATCTAGCTTGACTTTAGGTAGAAAAAAAGGATGTTTTTATCTTCCTACCAATCAGATCACATATTTCCCTGAATAGAAACATTATAGTTATAAGCCGTGCTCTCTGTCCCGAGCAAACCCCTTCACCATCAGGACACTCTTTTAAAGTCTTTTCCAATATGTTGTCAAGTTCTTGGATTCGTTTATAAGGTTTTACAATGTTGTTCTTCACGCTCAAGAACATGGAACTGGACTACGGGCTATGGCAATTCCAGATGTCTCCAGCAGAAAGCCCAGATCTTAATAGGCTGGCCGAAGGTTAGGGTTCGTGAAGTTTTAGTTCGCTTCTTATCTAGTCTCCATGGCTTTTGCGCCTCTCTAAGGACAACCCAAATACATTGACTTCTTTGCCACCTTTAGGAAGATGGGCATTGTTCAACATCCACAGACAGATCATACCATACCAAAACCATTTTATAATCGTATGACGCATTGGAGCACATGATGGTCGTGGAAACATCAGATCATACACTCTCCAAGCCAAGCAATGGAGGTTTGTGGACTATAGCATGTGTTGAGCGGAATTAAAATAGACAAGGGAGTATCGAATTGAAGTGAAATAGACATAAAAACAAAGTCCCTTTCTATCACGCCATTATTAGTAGGTAGAGCCGGTGAGTCGATGGACTAGTGGGTGAAAAGGACGTCCACTCATGCCATGTGAGTCTTTGAACCCACACACAACCCTCAAAACCGCATCTACACTGCATTCTCTTTCAACGTTAACAACTCGCTCTTTTTACTATTGCTAAATTAACTATTTATCTAACTACACACATTTCTACATACTTACACGCATTTTTTTTGGGTTATATTTGGTGGTGTATGTTTTTATTTGGAATTTTGAAATACAACTGTTGCATTGGCTGATGGGTCATTTCAACTGTTTCTTCCCATGCGATCGCTACTTGCGGTGTGTTCATATTCTGGTTTGGTAGGTCATGACTATTTTAAGGCCTAAATTGTGTTTTCCTCAGTTTTCTTTTTTCATATTTTGGTACTAACTAAGCCTTACCTGACACTATCTCATACCCAATTCCATCAATCTTGTGTACTGTTTATAATTTAAATTTCCAAAATACAATTGGTTTTTAGACTTGTGTAGTTTATGTCTAGAAATGAATAGGCCTGTAATGGGTCAAGCGGCTGGTAGCAGCTGATACATTTTTTTAAGTATGAAAAATAAAATAAAATGATAAACGTTTCTATCCCCCGAAGAGAAATTTAACAGACAGAATGGTTGCTTCATTTTCACGATTTAACACTTAACAAAAACATGGACGCAAGACCACGAAAATTATATATATGTTAAAAAAGAAAAACTAGGGTTTAACGACAAGCAATAAAACGTCTACTAGAAATTAAGAGATTGTTGGGTGACAATGACTGCTTAAAAATTACTAAGACACTCATTTGGTATCATGAACAGATAATTAAAACTCAGGCAACTTAGATAGGTCTGTATGTATGGGAAACTTCTGCTCTCTGTCTGTTTGATTTCAATATCAGCAGATTCTTAATTTGCTCTAGCGAAATGTACAATTCAAGGCCTTCAATATCGTATTGCTATAACAGACAGCCATCGAGTTCATAACAACATCAACCCAAAATAGAATCTAAGAAAATAAACATATAGAAAAGAAAGGCCGTTTAAATTGGTAGCAACATCACCGTCTTCTTCTTGTTCTTCGCTGCTCATCTTCTTCAAACGCTAACAGTGCAACTGGTAACCAACTGGTACTTAACGGCGTTAGCACCGACGACGATTCCGGTATTTCTGCTACCAAACGATATATAAGCAGGACATCTGACGTACAAATGATACCTTCCCGAAATAAAAGATCCAACTTTGAATCTCACTCGACCATCCATCTTGATCAGCAACATGACAGTCCCTTGGTTCTGGTCTTGACTCAGCGCAACGGCGTTGTACGGAGCCACCGGCACAGTGGTCCCGTAGATGAACGGAGACCAGACGTCAATCTCCTTGTGACCTTGATAAGTTGGTTGGATTGCTGTGCGGAGTGTGATCTGTTGGCTGCGATAAGTAGCGTAGATGTCGAGCTTGTCGTAATAAATGCCGATTTTGTCATTTGGGTTGCGGGAGGAAACGGTAACTTGGAAGTTGGAGGTTAGGAAGTTGGGAGAAGAGACGTTGAAAGCGTAAACGGTGGCGTCTTGAAGGATGAAACGGGGCTTGCTTGGTCGGAGAATGGCCCAGATTAAGAGGACTGTGAGCAGGACGAGGAAGGCCAATATTAGGATGGAGGCGAAGATCCGCCGGAAGAGTTTCCGGCGTCCGTGGCCGTGCTTGCCACAGTCTTTAGCTGACATAGTGGTGGTTGATGCGTGAAGAGTAGAGAGAGAGAGGTTTTCAAAGAAGAGAGCAGGTAATGGAGTGAATTGATGAAGGGAAGGGTTGGGGGTGTGGTTTGTTGTTGGTAATATAGAGAGACGGAAAGGGACCTTGGGTGATGGCTCGAGCTTCAAATGGCAGGCAACTACGTGTAGGTTTGTTGAGATGGAATACATAAGCAATAAAGCCAATTCTTAGATGCATAGCGAGATAGGCATAGTTTAATAGTAAGTAGTAGACGTCCGGTCTACTCAATACTGATTATCTATTAGCTATAGGTCCCCTTTGGCCACCAGTGAAATCAAGCAACTTCCTGGTTTTCCTTGGGTCTAATCAAAAGAGCTGCTGACGACGGGATTATTCTCTACGTAGCGAGACGATTGATTGATGGCAATATTCAAAACTTTCTTTGTCTTTACAAGAGAATATTTTCACAGAAGTTGTGACAATAATGCAATGAAGAGCGTGAAAGACACAGAAGCCCTTTGGTCTTATCAACGAATTTAGTGGGTCTACTTTTTATTATCATCAGCTAGGTTATTTAATTACAATCAGATCCTTTAAATATAAACAAAGTACATCATAAAAGTTAATTTACTAAAATTATTAACCACATGGTATTTGTGTAGTGTCAAATAGTATTCTCTCTAAAACGAGGAATCAGTTTATCATTTCCTCAATGAATTCGGCTTTAAGGTCAATATGCGGATACCAAGAGACATTGGGGCCCACTTACCTTGACAGGGAAGCTTCTCAAACCGACCATTGTTCTGGGTTTTTGGGTATACTTTCCACCAGCATGAAGACAAGAGTTATTCAGAAAGGGCGGAAAAAAAAAAGGGTTAGAGTGATTATATGACCCAAATCACCCAAATTGCTGAACTCAAATTTGAGGTCTAGAAAATTCAATGTTCTTCCTCTTTTCGTATTAGTAGAGGACTTAAAAGATCATAAAGTTCATAACCTTTCCTGCAATTTCTTATAAACCAAAAACGTACCTTCACTTGATGAGCATGTGCCAGATCACCTGCCAAACTTTTTGTCTATTAAAAATTTCAATTAACTATGATTAATTTATGAGGGCTCAAACGTTTAAGAGGAGAGATGGCAAAAATGGTGGAGGACCAAATTGACAATTGATGATTTGTAGACGTCCCAACCACTGCTATCTCAAGGGTCACATTCCTCTCCTTTTTTCTTATTTTTCTTGCTTATAGCATTGAGATCATCACAACAATACATTCCAATTTCACCACAAGGGCTACATCCACCCGCAATAGGTCATATAAAGAGAGAGTTAATTTTTCAGTTTATGAATTAATCATCTTCTTTTGTATATATTTCAACAGATTAGAATGGTAAGTTGGAGATATACAAGAAAGAATAAGGGGTGCTGTAGACATGGGGTCTCGCGTTAAAACTTGTCGAAGCATGGTTGCATGTAACTTTGAAAATGTAGCAATGTGAACCAAAAGTTGCCTTTTACATCAAATATTAAATCAATCTTTAATGCTCTTGGTGCTTGTACCTATCAATCCTTAAAAAGTATCTTTAACTATTTAGCTGCTAACTGCTTCTCTTAAACGGACCGTCTATTCAAGCATAATGCAAGGGCAGTGACTGCTTATGTAAAGATCGGACATAAGTGAACCTCGGACCTTGTTCTAAAATCTCAGCTTCTGTAACTGTCAAAAACAATTACGGGTTAAACCGCGGGAGGAAAATTCACTCTTTCTTGAGCGTCTTTTAAACTGAACTTCATTTACCTTAAAACTCGTTAATTATTTATGATTTGCTTAAACTAACCAAAGTATCATCAAACCATTAAATAAAAAATGTAACCAGAAGCATATTTTTGACATGGCCTAAATTTTGCATTCCTTGTTCTACGGGATCTGAAATCTGAATAATTATTAATGTAATGACTATTGGTAAAGAAGGAAGGGAGTAAATATCACACTTTGACTATATTAACCATGTAACATTATTGAAAGCGGAGTACCCCATGTGCATTTATAAGTAGTAATGAAAGATAGTAACATTATTTAACCTGGGTCCTGCTGTTCCTAACTATTTCATCTCTGGAAAATAATTTGCTGTATCACTATACAATATAAGTATAATAATATATCGTGTAAAGTTTGATTGGGTCAATAAAAAACCACCCACTGACGCTAGGAATCATTTATCATCTCATATTTGAATACAATCTTTAAAATGTTGAATGTAGGGTAATTGAACAAGTTGGAATTCATTTGATTAAAGCCAAAATTGACTGATCAACTAAACAGGAAAATATTTGTCTGTAAGAAAAGACGTCGCTTGCTTGCTCTTCACTTGTGTGTGTATATATATGGACTGAACGCTTGTACTGATAATGGGACATGAAGGGGCAAGCGAGTACCAGCTAAAACTTGATAGGAAAATATTAGGATGAAAGCAAAACTTGAAGAAAGAAACAAATCGTACGTGATTAGTAAAAAGTGGCATTTTTCTTCACTCGAAGTTCAGATAGAGAGTTGAAGTTGATTTCACATTGAGTATGGATTTGAAACAGAAGAAAATAGTTAGTTGTTTTTATTTCTTGGGCGGCTGCCAACTCTTGACGTTTATCACTATGTTTGAACGGTTCTTTTTCTTCAACAATAGATTGTCTGAAAGTGTTTAGTGAAGTGATTAATGTCTATAAATATGCTTTTAATACTATTTCTTCAGTCTTCTTTTTGTGAAATTATTTATCTATCTTGTTTGTTTTTGCCTAAAGGAATAATCCAAATCGAATGCATTTTTAGCCTAACCTACGAAGTGAATGCTAACATACACACTGATTCGTTTCAATTGCGTGTTCTTTTAAGCAAAATGATCGTAACTTGTAGTTACAATTATGTACAACTCAGTAGTCATTCTCTATAACTGACTTGCAAATAATACTGAAAAATGGAATAGCTTCAAGGAGGTTCTATCCCCAAAATGTGAACTGATTCTTAACAAAAGAAAGAAAAAGGCAAAAGCACAATGAAACAGATCAAAGGAGCCAAGGATACCCCCAACCCCACTCTTCTTCTGCAAGTGGATGGTTTTTCAGGTTTAGAATATCCTAGAACAACCCCTTTGGCACTTTATGGGCACTGACAATGAGGCTGATTCCTGTCCCTCTGCTCCTGTTCTCATGTATGGGATCCCTACAAGACGAGATCTTTGAACCTCTCTAAATTCCCATTTTCTCACTTGTTTCCACTAACCCCCAAGTTCATTGATATGCGTAGAGTTCACGCTCTCTGGAAATGGGTTAATAACTATGAGCTAGAGCTACCTGGGCTAGTACAAGAGACAAAAACCAAAAAGTTACGAATAAAGGGTCGTGTCGTGAGAAGAGAAAACTTGATCAGCAGGGAATTCTCAGAGTAGAAAACTCCAAGCTCTGAAAAGGGTGGAAAAAGACGGCGCATTAAGCTAAAAGGAGATTTTGGGTATCAAAAGTTTACGGTTGCTTAGCCTTGAAATTAGGCTAAGAGAGGTCTGGGTCTGGGTGACCGAAGTGCGGAAGATGGTGGTGTAATAATTGAGGATCTGGATGTTTCCCAACACATGATTAAAAACAAGTTGGAGAATACCTTCGATTGCTTCAAAATCACGACAGTCATGACCCAGTACGAAGCAACTTATAAACGAATCTACCTAATTATCTTCTCCCTTCTAATGTTTTTAGGATCTTTTTTTTTAAAAAAAAATTCAATAAAAACTCCTTTTAAATTAAGTTTATGGTTTATGGTTTATGATTTTTTTTTCTGATTTTCTTACCTTTTAAAAATTATAAAAATTAGGATTGACAAATTAGGTTTAGCTTGCTCGGGTCCAAAATTAATGGGTGAGATCCCGGTTGAAGTCAAGTCTAAAGATTAATCAATTAATTTGAACTAGTTCAACAAAAAATTGGTTTGGTTATGCTTTTCTAAAAAACAAAATGTTTGGTTCTTTATTTTTAATAATCTAATTTATTATTAATTAAAAATATGTTATTTAATTATTTAAAATTAATTATTAGTAATAATTAATTCTTTAATAAAGTTAAAAATATTAAATTAAAAATTATTTTAAGAATAAGATGTATTTAAAATTTTAATAAATATATTTAAAATTTAAAAATATATTTAAAATATTAAATTTAAAATAATTTTTTGAACTTTAAAATAATTATTTATCAAATAAAACTTTTAAATAACAACGTTAATTTTAATAACTAAGACATATATATATTAACAAATAAATATTAATTTATAAATATTTTACTTATTCAATTATTGATTTTAATAAAATATAATAATTTTATTAATATTAAATAAAATTATTTACTTAATTAATTCCTAAAACTATTTTTCTTTAAATTATGTTTAATTATTAATAATAAAAATGTAATTACACGAATAATAACATGTAAACATATTTTTATGTCTGTTTTTAAAAGTGAAACAAAATCCAAAAACTGAAAACTAAAAGATAAAATCTATCCTCGTGATTTCAGTTTTACAAGCATGAAAATTGTTAATGTTAATTGAGAATAAATGAAAATAGAAAATTGAACAACATCTATAAATAATTATCAATATTCACGCATTGACGTTTTGGAGGACACATACGTGTTCCTTCCTTCTCCTGATTCAACCGTTTCCCGATTGGCTGCATTGTTGCATCGCATATCCAAGCACTGTTTGGAAGTTTGCCAGATCCAAATAGATACAGCTCCAAGCACCTTGTTTTTCTCTACCAGACAACGACTTTACTAATGTCCAATCTGAGAAGCCATCATATCATATGATCCCACTTCTTATCCTAATGACATGGGAATCTTATCAACGGCAGGAACAGGTCCTAAGTCCATAGCGCTGGCAGCATTCCACATTTACCAAACCATATTAATCCCAACCATTCGAGTTAACCCACAATCAGTGACCTTACTTTTCTTTAAAAAACAAAAAGACTAGAATTGAGTGTTTCCCACTTAAGATTGTTCCTCGAGAATTGATTGATGTAGTGGCAATTTGAAAATATAAAATCCCACCATTAAATCATTAAAATAACTTTGTCCAGTGACCTTCTATTAGAAAAATTAATACAAGTCAAAGTAGGAATCCACTGGATCGGGGTTCAATTTTTATATTTTGGGATAAAGGGCCGCCATACTGTTACATGCTAACACATAATTAAAGTACGTAACTAAACGTTTTTCTTCAGTTCTTTTGAATGTGAGAGGAGTTAAATACAACGTCGTGAATTTTGAATCACAGCGGTCAATATGTATGATATTAATATCAAATTATCTTCTATCATGTCTCGTTCGGCATGCAGTTAAAATCTTCTGGAATGTAGTTGATGTAAGTCTGGGGTTTTTTGATCTGTACTAAAAATGCAAGCGAATAGCATCCACGGCGTTTATCTTACAGATAAGAAAATTAGAAGAAGAAGGTGTTTTTGTCCTTTTGAGATGAGAAGGATCTGTACGCAGGTAATGCAACTCTATCAACAGCAAGCCTCGCAAAAGTGTCTCGCGTGTTACTGTCAGGAACTGTCCATTGAGATTGTCTTTGATGAAGCTAGCTTCTCCAATTGCATATTGAAGGTCTTAAACTTGTCCATAACCATTGCTCTCGAAATTCCTCTAATGCCTGAATCACCTTTGCTTGATCCAACAGATAAGACACCGCGAAATCTGCACATCCAACGAAAATATTACTTGATTGTTTCACTAAATAAGCAAACGACAAGTTTGGCAACAACCAGATATTTATTGTTTGTTGTAACCACTAGAACACATAAATGGTTAAGCAGGAGAAGTGGAAATTATGTTTAGAAGAGCGCTGAGGAGATCTAAAAGTATGGCTACTTTCTTATCACCAACCATCAAACAGTCAAATTCAGGGCAGGTGAATTGCTCGTTGATTATTATGAAATATTCTAATGTATTAGCAAACCAAATATTTTACACACCTCATCTCCCCTTCCGAGCATCTAAAGACAATGAGTACATTAATAAGTTCATACAACCGAAATGACCTAATACTTTTTTGCTAAATCGCAATTCAATGCATTGGCATTGATTACAAATTTCAGAAGAATTTAGTGAAGAGTCTGCGCTGAAAGAAACAAAACCTTTGCCCAGGAAATCCTCTTGTACTCTTAGCATGCTGTTTCACTATCCCAACAGGTCCTTTGCTTCTACATCTTAGGATTTGCACAATGCCACTTATTTAACATGTTTTATGTAAACCAAGCCTTCGTACAGATCTCACAATATAGTGAATGTTGCATAATCCGGGTAGTTAGAGTTGCTACCTGAGCCTCTGGATCACTTCATTTGCTTCAAATCTTCGAAGAGCTGCTTACTTGCATAATCTACCTGAGCCTCTGGATCACTTTATTTGCTTCAAATCTTCGAAGATCTGCTTAACTGTTGTTTGGTAACCGCAAGTACGTAAAACGGGAATAAATTCTTACTAACACAGAAGTGAAGAAACTGACAACACACGGCAGAACTGAGAGGCGAATAATGAAAACAATAAGCTTGAAGCATTATAGGATGATTGGTAGGAACAGCTACTAATCAGTCGGTCAGCAAAAGAAACAGAATTGTCCATCGGGTAATTCTAACGGGAGAAGTAAAGCAATCATTTTGCAATCAGAAAATTATCATAACTTGTAATCACTTCTTCTCCTAAAGCCAGCAGGTACAGAACCAAAGAAAGAATATTGAAGATAATCCAGAAAGTAGTTAGTTGAGGAAATACAGAAACATGTCTACCTACTCAAAGACAAACTTCCCATGATCTATTACATAGCTGGTCAGAGGATGGAATGTTCCATCAAAAAGAGCGATTCTACAGTTATCTTTCTCAACTGCTTCTTAGAAATTAACAAAGGTCTCTTGAGTTGTCTGAGCTAATCGTATTGTCAAATTAATTACATCTGCCCCCATTTCATTGCTAGTTGTACTTGAAAAGGGAGCTTCAATCTGCCTCCCATCAAAAACATTTTCAGGTGACCTATTGCTTTTCGCTATAGCCTCTCCAAAACTAAGAAGTGTGGGAATATTCTTTACGTTTACTTCAGCAAAAGAGTGATCCCTGAGAGAATCGCCACAGCAAACAATAATTTGACCTATCGAAGCATTATAATGTCGTTCAGAGACCCATCTAAAGTATGCTATCTTTCAAGTGCACATTTTCAAAGAAATTCCCAAGCAATGTATACAATTCCCAACTTTTGCCTGCAAAATCTCCCACTGCATTTTCTGGACATCATCTTTGGTAAGAGAGGCTCCGTTCCAAAATTAACGACAGAACAAGAATTTTATTGTTTGGCTTAAAATCAATCATAAATTTGATATACTTGTTTTGGTATCTATGTTCGTATGAGCAAGTTGTTGAAGTCTTTAAACTTGCTCCTCGACCCTTGAGCAAGCAAGTAAAACTTTTGATTGTCATTAACGAAAGTCACTTGAAATGATAGGAGCAAGGTCTTTCAATGCCTTTTTTAATGCACAAAATTCCTAATAGATTAGGGGATTTCTAATTTCTATAAATTTGTTTAAGCAGGCACTAGGAGATCTCACAGTTCTTTATATTAACTTTATTGGGTCCCCATCATAAGACTAATAAATATTCGACTCCCATCAATAAGGCTCGTTTTTTTTAATTGAACTTAGCCCATTTTATCAAATCTTTTGTTGAGTCATTTTATTGTTTTTATAGCTTATCAAATTTTAATCCTTATTCTCTTTAACTTTAAAATTAGTAATTAATAAGTGCCCAATATGAATTAAAAATTTCAACATCTGCCCTTGGAATTTTATAATAAAATAAGAATAATAAAGACTAATGATATGTTTGGTTCAGTGGAATAAGTATTCTATTCTTGATGTATTCTTAAGACTTAATTATGTTTTTGTTTGGTTAGAAAAAAATGCACAGAATATCTAATCCTAGGATTAGATATTCCTAAACTTTCAGGAATAGCTAAAGACCATCCCCGCCTATCTTTATCTATTCCGAGAATAAAGTCATTTGTTTATGACTTTTTTATCCTTCACTCTCGCATTTCTTCTTCATTTTCACCTCCCTCTAGAAACTTCTTCATTTTATCCTTCACAGTTTACTCATGTGTTCACTTCTTCTTCATTTTCACTCTCTCAATCTCACGATTCTCTTCTCTAGAAACTCCACTCTCTCTTCAAGCCAACCCATCCTTCTACCATCTGTCCTCTCTTTTGGGTAAGTTATTCTTGTTATTTCCCATAGGTGATGCGTTTATGTTGATGGGTTGCGATTGGGTGAGGGGTTTTGTTAATAGAGTTATGTTTGTGTTTTGTTTCGATTGAGTGAGGCATTTTGTTAATAGAGTTATGTTTGTGTTTTGTTTCGATTGGGTGAGGGATTAGGTTTTGTTGATCTTCGTAACTTTGATCTTTGCAAGTAAAGAGAAAAAAAAAGGAAAGAAAAAGCTCATCTAGTTTTACTAAAAAGAGTTTTATGTTCAACAAGTCATTTGGATTAGCAGTATATATAAAACTTTAGGGCTAAATTCTTAGAAAGTAATGTTTGTGAATACTGTACATATATATCATAGATTCTCAAAACTAGTTTAATTTTCCATCTTATTGACTTATGTTTCACATGTACCCTCATTTCTCTCATAAATTTTCAGCCACGCTTTTGTGCATCTATTTGCCTTTTCTTATTGTTAGAGTAATTCCTGTATTTTCATCTCTCTTTCACGGGAATAAAACCTATGCCTTTTTGTTTTCTTATAACATTTACCACCTTTTTTTTTCTATTGTGATTAAAGAAGACAAATGGGATCATTAGAGTGGGTAGTTTAGGTTGAAATGTGTAATTTGACGAAATAGGAATGACGAAAAGTCACATTTTAAGTATGTAGTTTGATGATGAAATTGTTTGAAGTGGTTGGCAGATGAATTAACTGAAATGAAATAGACATGAATTTTCAGTGTTTTAATTGACGTTTACCTTTTAACTTTCTTGATAAACTATACAATTAAGTTGTATGTCCGTTGATACATAATTTTTCAACTTGAATGAAAATGTTGTTGAATCTTGAAAATCTCTTTATATTAGTTGTTAATTAGTCCTGTCCAGAGGTTGGTAAGTTGAATAAAACGTTTTAGATGGTGCCAAAATCATTTTAGCTAGTAAAAATAAACATTCCCAAATAACATTTTCGTGGTGATAAGGATTCATAAATTTTATTTTGTTTCCCATTTTCAGTGTGTGTTCAATTTATAAGGGATATAGGGAAGGGGTCACTTTCCCCATGCTTCGTGTGCATCATGGCCTAAGATAAAGTGAATCATGTGCACTTGAGTACTCCAACCACTACAAACTAATCATGCATGTACTTTAATGCCACTTTTACATGTAGTTATAAAATACAATTTAAATGGTAAATAACATAACATTTTTATGTATCCTTTATAAGAAAATCTTTTTGTAAATTGTCACTTTCAATAACTTTGAATAATTTTAGGTTTTAATGAACAAATTCTAGCTATAACATTTTATATCTAGATATAGTTCTAAGTTTACACTAATTTATTTTGATATTGCAAACAGATTATTTTTAGATCAAAAAAGTTTTAAGAGACCATTTTCTAATCTTATTTTGTAACTTATAACATTTTTTTTACAAATAATCTCTTGAGAGATATCCTAAAAAGAAAGCAAGGATTTCCCATAAATCTCTTTTGTCTTAAATACAAAGTCCCAATCATCATGCTCTTTTGTTTCTAATGCATTGAATTATGTTGTGTGGTGTGAATCTTTAAGGACCTTGTTATTTATTTAACATTTCCTATAATAATTTCTTGGTTTTATTGATGACAAGCTTTTGCATGCCTTTGATAATGATTGAATTTTATTACAGGTGTTCATTAATAGCGGCATATTATCATATGTAGTGTTATGTTTTTGAAACAATGGATTGAAAATCAGATTAGATACCTGATTTTCCAATGGATATAAACAAATTACCAGATATAAACAAATTTATCCTCTTTTAGTAAAATGTTTTAGTTTTTGATTTTCCAACTTGAAATTGTGCTTCTACAGTAAATATTTTATATCTCATATTTTAATTATTAATTACATCTTTCCTCTCAATGCTTTTGTAGCTAATTTAAAATGTGTTTCTAGCTTTGAAGCCCTCGAATCAACTACAAGGTATGCCCATTCTTGTAGTTTTAAGTTTGTCCAACATTTTCTATCCTAAAATTGGGATAGCCTTTAAACTGAATAATGTTAATTTAGCTTGTTGCTTTTCTTGAAATCAATGAACTGTGGCATCTGTTTATCCTTAACATAGTTTGTGCATGAGAGATTTGAATTGTGAATCTTCCCGTTTGATTAAAGCTACGACCTAATTTTATTTTATCATACTGTTTTTACCGAATTTGGTCTTTGATAATTTTATGTACATGTGTTTACTATTTCGCTCCCACTAAAACAAAGTTGTAGCCATCCTCGTAGCGGTGACAACATGTGATTTGCTATTGGAATAGTTTATGTGATTCCCCTAAGAAGCTAAACATCCTTTTCCTTCTTCTTCTAAGAGGAAAGTATACTTCATTAGTAATGACATGCATGTTTTTTGTGATGACATTTAAAAATTATTACTTTGCTGCTTCTAAGTAGAAAATTTATGTTTTCGTTCCCTCGTTCTTTTCCAAGTATCATCACGACTTGTCTTAATTAAAGGAATGATTTTAAATGCTTTGTAAGATAAAAGCACTATCTAAAATTATATAATTTCCTAAACAACCTTTGAAAAACCCTATATAGTTTACACCAAAAGCAATCATGGTTGCTTAATTATTATTATTTACAAAGTGATTAGCTTTTCCTTACTTTAGAACTCGACATACTACAAGGAAATGCTTGTGTTTTGGACATTAAAATTTGAGGTTTGTTGGTGTTATGATGAAAGGGAATTCATCTAAAATTTAAAAGTTAATGCTTGGAGTTCAATTAATTTACAGATAAATAACTTACGATGGAGTAACAATGAGTAACAAATTAAGTTATTCTGCTAGGCTATTTGCATCTGTAAGGTAGCATGTGGATGCCACTAACCATATTAAACTTATTAAGTACATTTGAAACATAAAATTCATGTACAAATTGATCATTGTTGGCTTTTCTATCTCATTTGACCTGTTAAAGACGCTGTTGGCATAAGTGCTTGCATAATTGCCACAACTTTTAAGTAAGTTGGTTTACTCAGGCTATTGAGTTTGACGTCTTTTAGGTTTTATGTAAGCTTTTTCCCCCATTATTTGGCTTTGGATTCATTTGAGGTCTTTTAGGTTAGCCAATGTTCATGTTCTCGTAAACTTTTGTTCCTTGTGTCGTTCGTTTTAGAATGTTTCGTTTTTTCTGATACTTTTGACAGATTCGTTCTTCGTTTTGTTTCACTTTCATGTTTTCATGTTTAGAAAACTTCTTATTAGAACTTAAATTGTAAGTGGCATTGGGTTGCTTCTTTTTCAACAATGGAGGTGTTTGTGATTGAACAAACTTATTGTGTTAGCTCATTTGTAATGTGAACGTTCTATACTTCGTATCATTCTTAAAATTCTTGATCACTCCTTCATTTCATTTACATGTGCATGCTATTCTCTTTATCTTAGCTTCTTCTTGTTTCTTTCTTCTATTTTATAATGATGAACACACGACAACTCCTCCACGAAATGTAAATAAGAGTATTGTAATCTCTTGTTTATTTTCTCTCCTTCAAAGTGAATGAATGCATGTGCAGTTATGTTTAGTGATAAGAAACTATTTACCTTTACCATTACCTATAATCTTTTGACCTTTTCTTCTTGGCAAACACGATCAAGATTTTGTTTGGAAAATTGGGATAGTATCCATTAAGAATTATGCCCTACTTTTTTGTAGACCAACTTTAGAAATAAAATTTTGTAAGATTAGAATTATTTCATGGTTGTTCTCTTACATAGTAATTGAAACTATTTTGAATTATTTCATGGTTATTCTCTTCCATTATACATTGCTTGTACAAATTTATGTAAATACATTAGAAAATTTATTTTTTGCAGTTATGGCTCGTTTTAGTTTGAGTTTACGTAGAAATGTTGAAAGAACAAAAAGGATTGTGGTTGTCTTGACTGTATGGTTGTAGTTATGTAATGTTATTAGTTCGCTAATCATTTTGTTGGCATCAGAGGCTTCTTTATATAGTTATGGGCCAACGGTTAGAAGTTATTTTCTAAATTTTTATACAAATTGAGATTATGTGTGTAACATCCCATCACCGGTGGGAGGCTAGAATAGTAAATATGAGTGATTAATGAGAGCTTAGAAATGCATTTTTCATGCTCATGCATAATATGACATATAAATACATGTGAATAGTGAAGGTTTTGCACATGAAAATAATTGTACATACATTTATGAATAATTTCGGGTATAATTGGATTGAGTTGAGATTTTTGGAAATTTTGAGAACTTTGAATTTTATTTATATTGGAAAATTTATTGATTAGTGGAATTGTTGTAATTTTTGAATTTTGGTGAATTTAGGAATAATTTCAGAAATTTTGAAATTTAGGGAAAACAGGAAAAAGGAATCAAAAGAATATTGGAGATAATTGGATTGTAAAGATGAGAGTTGAAGAAATTAGCTTAAAAGGAACTTGGTTAGAGCATATACATTAGGAAAGTGACAAGTGTTGAGAGGCTTTGGTAAATTGTTAGAAGTAAGTTATAGTTATCTGAGAGTTGAAAAGGGGGCTTTTGGGTTCATTAAGGGTAGAAATGGAAGGAAGAATTATAGTCTTACTTTTTAAGAAGGGGGAAACATGAATTGAGAGAGAGAAAGAGAAGTTAAGAAAGAAAAAGAAGAGAATTTCAGTGGTTGAGAGAAAAGAAAAAAGTTGAGCTAGGGTTTCAGCACTTCTTAGTCTTGAGAGCGATTTTGAAGTGGGTCAAGAAGAGAAAAAGGAAGAGGGAGATAAGAGATTCAAATTGAGTCAAAGATCTTCTCATTTAGTAAAGAATCAAGGTAAGATCATTTGAATCTTTTGGAATTTTTGAAAGAGTTTTAGACCATGGAGTTAGGAAATACATGGGCTTTAGTATTCTAGAATCAATTTTAGTGATTGGGCATTGTGGGATTTTTTTATTTGAAAAATCTATTGAGTTGAGGTTTGAGAATTGAATAAAGTCAAATTGGTAGCTGAATGGTTATACTTAGGATTTTCTAAATTTGCACAGTGCAAAATTTCAAGTCTTCCTTAGGGGTAAATTTTGTGTTGTAACTTCAGGGAAAAATCTGGTTTAATTTAGGCTAAATTAGGCAAAGTTGTCTTCTAAAAGGTTGTAGCTTATCTTTCTAGCTTTCCAATGGTGTATAATATGAAATTTTTTGACGTTGGAGTTGAAAGTTATGGTCCTTATAAGGGGAGATACTCAGGAGTACAAATAGTATCGTCTATGATGATGTCATATCGTCTGTGATGATGTCATATCGTCTGTGACGATGTATCATCTATGAAGATGTATCGTTTGTGATGATGTCATATCGTCTGTGAAGATGGATCATCTGTGATAACGTCATATCTTCTATAGTTGACTTTTTGCTTCTTCTGTTGTTGACCGAAACTTCTTCTTCTGTGTACCATATTGTATGGTCCATTTTTGAGCTTTAAGATGAAATAATTTGTTTTCAAGATCTTCATAAAAGTTGTAACTCTTGAAGTTCTCTTTCAAATAATTTAAAGAACACCTTAATCCATTATCTGTAGGGAAAGTTATGGCAACTTTCCCAATTCATCTGACTTTTCAATTCGTCTGCTTTTTTGTTTGGTTTTGTCTGACCCTATCGTCTAGTCCAATTTTGACCCAATAGAATTTGTCTTTAAGGTTTTCATTAAGGTTTTAGATCTTGAAGTCCTATTCAAAATCATCTAAAGAACACCTTGATCCGAGACCTATTGAGCCGAGACCTATAACAAAAGTTATGCTAGTTGCCCTGAAATAGGATTTTCTTGCTAAACACCCTTCAGTATTTTCATTATATCTGGATCTATAGGATTCCAAATGAGATGATTTTTGATTTGGAGTAAACTAGCGATATAGGCCTACAAATTATATCAAAAAGTTGAATTGTGATTCGTTCTTTAAGACGTTTAATTTCTGGAAGGAATTTGTGTATATTATACTATTTTGGATAAGAGTAGTTCGAAAATGTTTGAGGCATGTCTTCCAAATTACTGAACCAAATTTAGTGATTTTAGTGTCAATGGAAACATAAGACATAGAGGAACACTTTCCTAGAAGAGGTTATGACCAAATTACATTATTTTTTCTTTTTGATCGAATGTGAACAGTAGACCCGAAAGTGTGACTTGGAAAAATCTGTAGTGAGCCAATGAGAAAGGAATAGAGATTTTAATGGTTTTAGTGAGGCATAAACCTAAGTATAAATTATACTTAGATGAGTTTCGATATGAGAAAGATTTTTGTGAAGAAATTGATGGAAAGATACCCGGAATTGTCATGAACATGCATTGTACATAATTCATTTCCTACATGTGCATTATTAAACACATACAATTGTGCAAATTGTGATATGTGTATGTTTTGCATAATATAGAGGAACGAATTGAGCACCTTCCTCTAGACATTGCTGGGACTTCGAGGAAATAACTTCTAGAGTAAACTGTAAGTAACCTAGACGGTCTTACTTAATTACTCGCTTACTTAAATTATGTTTGAATGATAATTGAATGTGTTTAATTTTGGGTTCCGGACAGAAGGTCCAATGAATGTGAATGTGGATTGAGATATTGAAGTGCTAATTAAATGTAAATGTGAAGACCTAAGTGCTTTATAATGTGAGAGATTGTGGTATATGCATTCCATACATGAATGCATAATTAGATAATGACAGTTGTGACTAGAGTAGTCATCGATCATAGCTTAAAGCTCAACGAGTGAAAATGAGTCTCGAGCTCAAAAGTGATTAAGAATCTAAGGCTCACTATATAAAATGAGCCCTGTATCTCTAAGTGGATAAGGGGTAGTTATTAATAAGCCCGGTATCCAAAATAGATATGGGACAGTTCAGGCACTCGGTCACGACAACGTAACAATTAGAAAAGTGTCTCATGAGCATTTCATATGCATATTGTAATTATGTTTGTTGGAATGAAATGCCAAAATTGCTTATGCTTAAGTAAAAATGTGATACTTATGTAATATTATGTGATTATATGTTATGTGAAGTGATGTATTGCATGAATTAAGTGAACCATCGATGATGGTTACCTCATTGAATTCGCAAAACTCACCAAAATTGCAACATTGTCTTTTCAAGATCGAGAGACGACTCTAGCTATTGAGAGGCTCTACCAGCCGTGTAGATTGTGATTGGTAAGAGAAGTCATGACTTAATGTTCAGTCAGCTGGGATTTTTGGACAGATTAGTTAGAATGTGTATATTTTCCTCTTTCATGTAGTACTTTTGTATTAGGTTTTGACGATGCACATATAGAGAATGTTGAAAAACACAATGTAGACATTCGCGTTTTATGAAATGAAACGAGGAAAGAGTTGGTTTTAAAAAATTCTGATTTTTTTCTATTGATGCTTTATAAGTGAATATTGATATGATGTTGGGCCCCGTTTCCGAAGCCTAACTATCGAACCAGAGTATAAGCGGGTTTCAAAATTTTTTAACCCTCAACAAACAGTCCTCATACTCACAACATCTCAAGCCATAAAGGTGAGTTGACTTCTTAAATATGGTAGCTCTTAGTCTCTAGTTTATTTAGAAACAAGAACCACCTCATTCGGAGCTCTATAGCTCAAGTTATGCTTAAAAATCCAAAATATGTTCATAGCCCAATCACGCTCCCCAAACCAACCCCTCACTTCCTTCCCATCACACTTTTTGAATTTAGATCCAAAGGCTATAAATTTTAATGGGGAGGTATAAAAACGTGTTAGGAATTTAACGCCTCAAGAATCACCTCATTCGGAGGTCGGACGAAGGAGTTATGGCCAAACAAATCCGATATGTTCATACCCTGATTCTTACTGAACATACTTTGGCCCAAACACCATAACTCTTAGCATAGATGTTAGATTGACTTAGTTTTTTGACAGTTAGAAAGTACACATCTAGCTATACAACTTTCATGAAGAACAAAATTTGAAATTATGTCGTTATGAGGGTCAAAATATATGGACCGTGTAAAATCACACGATCAGCCCCTGTAACCTTCGGGTGAAATGGTGTCCCTGCGCCCAAAATCACACGGCCCGTGTAAAATCACAGGGGCAGGCCGTGTAACCTACGGGTATCACCAATTTTTCACCCTCAAAGACCCCCCCAAAGGTTCCTAAACCCATCTTAACATCCCCTTACCTCATATTCTTCTCCAATACCACAAAAAACCACTTTAAATCCATTAAACAACTACAAACATCATTGAAACTCAACTCCAAAGGATTCATCACACACATCCTTCTCAATATCAACATATTCTTCTAACACTAGCAAC
>JANIJH010000004.1:52930459-52944818 GCA_024520975.1 Erythroxylum areolatum | reverse complement strand
TATTCATGAATTTCTAGTAGTTGGCCTATAATTCCTTTTCCTAACATTTTCCTTTTTTCCTTTTTATTTGAAGACCTGGATCTGCAACTACCAAACGCTGTTCAGCAAAGTTTGCAGGTGAAATCCTCCACATATCTTTGGCAACTAATGAGATTGAATTGCGATCACAAAATTTAAGTTAATGGTTGCTTGATGCAGTAAGTGTGGGCGACTATTGGCAATAGATCGAAAATCATCCTTGCTGTTGCCTCCAGTTTGCCGTCCTTACCGATACTTCTCTCCTGTGAAAGTTTCATCAACTCAACCTATTTCATCAACCAGGGATCAAGGTTTGGACAGCCTAGGGGCATACCATCTCGGCTGCTTTCAGGAATTGTAGTTTCTTCCATGTTTCTATAATGGAAATAGAGAGTTTTATCCTAAAATGAGATTTGGCTATTGTAGAAAGTAGGAACTTTGAAATAGCTGTTAATTTTCTCTTTTCATGTGTAAAATTGGAAGTTAGTTTCGATTATGTTTAGACATTTCCATATTTTTCTTAATTTTAAAAGTTGGCTCTTCTTTTGTTCCTGTTCGGGGTGATTTTACACATGCATTCTTGTCATTCGTCGGTCACGTGTTTTTGAGGGTTAATATCAAAGTATCGAATATAATACCGGTATTAAATATCGTATTAGATTCAAATGCTAGATTGAACAAAAAAAATTCATAGAAATATTAAAAGTATTAAACTATTAGATTTAAATGCTAGATTGGACCAACAAATTTCACAGAAATATTTAAAAAAATTTGAAATATTTTTGTAATATTTTCTAAAAATATTTATTATATTAAAATTTTTATTTTGTATTAATCTTGATTAATAAAATTATTAGGTTAAAATTTAAAGCATTTTTCAATTTTAGTTATAATATGAAACTAAATTTTAATAAAGGCTTATTCAAGTAATTCAATAAATAATTATGAAACTTAGTCAACTGATTAAATTATACATATAATACGTATATGCACAACAACACTCAGTCTAAATAATTAACGAACATCTAAAAAATTTTACCACATAATGATAATAAGCTTACTCCAATGTTCTCCCGGTTCATCACATCTCATCATAATCTCTCACCAAGTAGAAACGTAATTAAATGTATAAATATTACTATAGTGTACCTCAATTTCTCAAATTTGACCTTAGTAGCACTCCAATACCTAGTCACTGACTTAGGTTATCCTAGCACTACTCCGGTACCTCGTCATCAACACAAAACATTCCCGAGACTCAAGATGCCCCTGTATCTGCTCCACAAATAGATATCCAGCCACTACTCACTCATATCAACTCAACTTATTTATCTAAGTTCATCGAATGTAGTCTATCCTAGCCAAACTACTGATTCTCAATTTTCACCGATTATTCACAATTTATTATCAATAATTTTTTATTTAATTAAGAAATTTTTCATCAAATTAACAAACAATACACCTTCGAAAACGTAACAAAAATATAATAATAAAACACCTTATACTATATTAATTATTTGATAAATAGAATAAACATAATTCATGTATGTAACTATTAATCATTAATTTAATTAATGATTAATTTAAAATATAATTTATTAATAAAAAACGATACTCTATTTTAAGAGTAAAGTCCAAAGTTATTTTTACCTCGATTTCGGACTCAACTAATTGACAATCTAAATTATTTCTTAATCAGACATTCAGACCTAAAATTTACAAAATTATATTAGACTAATTTATGAAAAATTTCTAACCCAAATGCACTTAATAATTCAACATTATTCTCCCTTCTAATTTATTCTCAATTATAAAATATTCTTACTAACTTAACTCTCATAATTATTAAAATATCATTCACTAATTAAAAGTCCTATTGCACCCTCATCAATTTCAAGTAATACCAAAAATGCCCTTCATGCAAGAAAATTCTATATTTACTCTTCACTTTCTGCATTTCCTATGTTGTCCCTGCATGCAACTTAAATTTTCAAAACAATGTCATCATCTTCACCCTCTCCACTTCTCTCATCTCCTCTCCTTTTATCATTTTTCAGCCACATTTTCTTCCTTTTTATCCTTTCATGCAACTTCAGTTATTGTCCCAATAAACTACAATATGCAAACCTACTATAAATTAGTGTAAGATGATCCAAAATCACATAAAATAACATAATACAGCTGTTGGAATTTTTACCCAATTGGAAGGCACTATGAGGCTGTTAATCTTTATAACTCCCTCCAATTTTTCTTCGAGGGAACTTATAAGGAAATTATTATATGTAAAGTAAAGGGGTGCATTTTGATACACTCACTAACTGAAAAAGTAGAGAGAAAAGTGAAGAAGGGGACTTGGTGGTTTTTTAACTTAGCTATAAAACTCCTCATTTTAATGGTTTTATGGGCTAGGCTATTGGGTTTGTTTTAAGTTTAATGAATGGGCTTTACAAAAAATTACTATATAAATTTAAAATATTGTTTGAAATAGTATTTGTAACTATATTCATATAGTATTTGAAAGATTGGTTAATACACTGTTGACTATCAAGAATGAGGTCACCAGATGGTTATGTCTACGTTGCAATGATCTTTCTGCTTCTCCAGATGTATTCATTAACCATTAACATTAGTTTTGTTAGATCGACAAATGTATATATAAGCATTAGTTCAAACTTTAGTTCGTTTCCTCTGGCATTATAGATAAAGAGAGCTACTCAACTCTGTACAATTGATAAGGTTTCTTCTAGATTCATGTTTACTTTGTTAAGATAGATGAAATCAATGAAAGAAAATGTCGAAGCTTCAATTTGTTACAAAGGTTCAATTTGATTTTGCCTTACAAAGTCTAACACCTGTTACAGAGCAATTTCAGGGGACTAGGCAAAGAAATTTGTGTAAAGTAGTAATCTTTTTCCGTCGGCTTGATATAAACAAAATCAACAGAAGCTGTTTCAAGAAAACGACCAAAACTAAAATAACATTTATAGATTGTGTAAGTTGGAACAACGAGATAAAGCAGTATTATGAAACCCACGGACCGGAAGTAGGCATCCAGCATTTAGAATCTCATGTTGAATCCACCTTAATAACATGGCATAAGTTGATTGTAAATCACAAGTAATATGCGTGATGAGACATGTATCTCATCGGCCATCTGCAGAAGTGAAGGACTCTGCAAAACCAGACGGCCTTGCTGGTATGCTAGTTTTGCTATCCAGATGACTCGAGTCCTTTCCTTCTGCTTCTTGCCAACCCTTTACCATCTGAACAAGAGGGAGGCTGTAATCAATGCCACAACATTCTTCAAACTCATCATCCAGAGGTTTCCATTTCTCAACAAGTGGAGCTAGGACATTCACCACATGGCTCATAACCGGCCTTTGGTTGGGTTCCCTAGCCGTGCAATGCCCAGCAAGTTCCGCAATAACACACATGCTATCAAATGTTTCATCTTTCACATCGAGCGCCGGGTCAATTGCAGCCCTCAGTTTCTCCCTGTCTGATTTGATACGCCAAAACCACGCAGCTAGGTATCGGCTTTCTTCTGGCCTGCCCTCGTCAAGAGCCATTAATCCAGTCAACAGCTCCATTAAAACTACTCCAAAACTAAAGACGTCGACCTTGGTTGTGACTTTTCCCGTCACTTAAACACAATATGTGCAAGTTAGTCTCCACAATCATTGTACATATGTAACATGACATTTAGTTGGTTGCTATAGAGCTACCTTATCACTACTATCTATAGCAAACAATATCATCGCGAGTTTGAATTAGGTTCTTGAATCACTTCTAAAGAAAATTCAATCTAGGATAATACTACAACTTTTCTTCAAACCCTAAATTTTTTTCAGTTTTGTATGTATAAATTAGAAAATAAAAGTGAAACTACTATTTCAAAAACCTATAGAGAACGTGAAAGTGACGGAGATTGAATGGAATGCTTACCAGCATATTCCGGTGCCAAGTATCCAAAAGTCCCAGCAAGTCTGGTCACCACAGATTTCTCTCCGTTCTCTCCATCCGGAGCAAGTTTGACCAGTCCAAAATCAGAAACTTTTGCTCTGAAATTATCACCAAGCAAGATGTTTGAAGACTTAAGGTCTCTGTGTATGAATCTTTGATGAGCCAGATTATGCAGATACTCCATTCCTCTGGCAACATCCAAGGCTATATTTAATCTCCTCCTCCAAGAAAGGGGCTCTAATTTCAATGTTGTCCAGTGGAAAAGATGCTTACTAAGAGCTCCCTGCGACACGTACTCGTAAACAAGAATTCTTTCGTTGTCTTGGATTGAGTATCCCAGAAGAGATACCAGATGTCGATGGCGGACTTTTGAAAGAACTGCAATCTCTGCCTGAAATTCATCTAACGCTTTGCTGCTAACGACACCTGCTTCCATTCTTTTAACTGCTATTTTCGTTCCATCGCCCAGTTCTCCTTTATAAACCACTCCAAAACCTCCACGCCCAAGCTCATTCTCTGAGGCAAAATCTTGTGTCACCTTGCGAAGAACTTGAACTGATATGACTAAATTTCCTGCTTCAATGACATGAGACTCACCAATGCCACTACTATTCCTGCTATCAGAACCACTCCCTGTTACCGTAGAAGTGCTTCCAAGTGTATTGCTGGCAACAGTAATCTTAACCATGTTATGCAAATCAGATGGATCTCGTGGATGAATGACAAGGGAAGTTGGAGCATTAAAGCTTCGTTTCCTCTGCTTATAGCAATAGAAGAATAGAGGAACAGCCAGGAAGGCGAGAACTGCAACACTAGCAACAGGGGCTGAAACTGCAACTAAATTGGATCTCTTGTGACTTTTATGTTGAGTAGAAATCTGAGAACCCCTAGAAACCGAAGCCGTGCCTTTGTTTCCTGGGTTCTTGGCTGGTGGTGTATCGGAGACTCCAGCTGCCTGGGTCATGTTAGTGGATGGGGCTCGTCTCGTCTCATTGCCAACACTAAATAAAGGATTACCATCAATGACAACATTAACAGTGGTACGAAATCTTGGCAGTGGAGGGGAAATATTGTTGCTGCTAAGGTCTAACTTGGTCAAAAACGCTAAGCCAGTCCAATTCATCGGAAGAGAGCCATTTAGATTATTATGACCAAGTTGGATTTGAGTAATAGAATCTAGACTTCCAACAGAAGGACTCAAGGTTCCACTGAGATTATAATTAGGCAAAATAATGGAAGAAACTTTACTTTTGGCGTCACAATGCACTCCAAGCCATGATGCACATGGATCATTGCCAGTCCAGGATTTCGCAAGTCTTAAAGGGTAATTTAATCCACCGAGAAACTCTACAAGGGCCATAACTTCCGGTGCACACGGAATCCCTGGAGTGGATTGACAGAAAGAGTTTGAAGTGCAGGTAGCCTTGGCTGCTTTGAAAAGTGGTATTGGACCCATCAACTGGTTATTGTTCAAGTCTAAACGTTCCAATGGCATATTTGCCAAGCTATGAGGGATTAAACCAACAAGTTGGTTTCCATTAAGATTGAGATCCTTTAGCTGAATCAAATTACCAACGCTCTCTGGAATACTACCTGTGAATTGGTTCCCGTGAAGCCACAGAGTAGTGACGGAACTCATCGTCGCTACCAAATCAATTGTACCAGTCAAGCCACCTCCTTGCTGATTATTTAACCACAAATTCTTTAAAGACATGCCTCCCCTGAAACTTGCCGGAATCTCCCCAGTTAAGCTATTACCAGAAAGTTTTAAGTTCTCCAAAGAAGGAAAATTTCCTAGAAAATCAGGCAATGCACCAACCAAATTGCAAGACATACATGAAAAAGTAGTTAACTGAGCAGAATCCAACAACCCTTTTGGGATTGACCACCCTGTAGTGCCATTGAGATTGTTGCCATCCAATGCCACGGTTTGTAAATTCTCTAAACCATCAAAGCAATCAGATGGAATAGAATTGAATTGATTGTAATCCAAATAAGCATAGATTAGCTTCGACAACCCACTCAGAGATGGTATAGGCCCCGTGAATTGGTTCCGTTGAAGACTCAATCTTTCCAACATAACAAGTTTGTTGAGGTTTGGAGGCAAAGGACCTTTCAAGCTCATATTCTGAACTTGAATCTGAGAGATCCTTGAACCAGAACAAAACACATGTTTCCAGCGTTGCCCACATGGATCATCACCATTTTTAGGCCACTTCAAGAGTTCTGGGTTCTCTAACCCATCTCTAAATGCCTTGAGAATTGCCAAGTCATTCGGGTCAGTCTCTGCAAAAACCAGTGCAGTCAATGACAGCAATGCTAAAGAAGCAAACTTTACGAGGTGGCTTCTCATGGCAGATCCGTAAAGCTCCTACAACTCAATTCCTGTACGTTATTGGAAACCAGGCCAAAAAGAGAAGATAAGCTCCACCGAGCCGCCTCCGTGGCAGTTTGTTTCAATACCAATCTCACATTACAAACGGAAGTGAAAAAAAAGTAGCAAAATTCACACTAACACCAATCTACATGGTACTTGCACAAGCATTCGGTGGCTGAATGAGAGTCGAAGCAAACGAAAGCCCACAGTAGAGACTAGTAAGCTGACATCCAGCAAGAAACCAAGAAATTTGGATCTACAGAGGATCAAACAAACTCTCAACGTAACTAACAAAAAGATGTGGGTAATGGTAAAGAACAGTAACAATAATCAGAAAAACAAAAACATTGGTAATAGATTAAAGAAAAAGATGGACCCTTTGCCTTCCTGGAGAATCTATGTGTCTCATCTAATCTTCGGGAAAGTAGATTGCGACATAGCAGGTGTTCTGTCTGTCTGTGTCTCTGTAGCCTCATCCATGCGTGACGAAGACATTTTTTGTCTTCTCAGACGAAGATTTGACCACCGAAAGGTTGTTATAAATCACCGGTAAATAAAGATAAGCTTGGATACTGCCACAGTATGTACAATGCAGACATACTGCATGTTAATAGTATTACCTACTGCATAGAGATATAATAATAAGATGTAGTAGAGAAAATCTAGTAGAAAACAATTCTTATTTACTGAATGTATAATTTATTCAACATTCCTTTCCTTAAATTAACGTTTTTAACGTCAGTCAATTCTTTAGCATGTAAATTCCAAACAACTTGCTTTACTTGTGAGATGAATCAAGTTTGAGGGCCTTTGTTTTACAGAGTTTACCACTTGATCTTTATTTCAGCAAAAAAGATGATTAATTATTTCTTTTTCTTTTGTGATATTTCGTAAGAAGTAAAATCTTATATTAATGTGCTTATTTCTCCCACACAAAACAGAATCATTAAATATTTTTTATTACTGAATTGTGAAATCTTATACCAATATGCTTATTTCTTTCATAAAATATGATTCCTAGGTATTTTTATAGTTTAATGTTACCACATTATGAGATTGGATCATTATTGCTTGACATTAACATATTAAGAAATCTTTCTTAATCAAATTGTTTCAAAAGCATGTGCCATTGTTGCTACAAATCTAACTTCAAGAGTTGAAAAGGTTACAACAAATCGTTTCTTTGATAAACATGAGATTGCTCTTCTTGCACCTCTCTTATAAAATATTCCATAATCAACAATACCTTGCAAATATATGAAATTTCATTTTGTGGAAGATGAATCACTCTTGAATACTCCATAAATATGTCAATAAGAGTTATAACATACATTATATGTAATTTTATTGTGGTTAAATACATCAATCTTCAGACTATTTGTTTGTAAAAAGGTATTTCAATTTCTTTTTCTTACAGATTTCTAATAATCTCCATACATATTTTTGCTAGTATGAGAACACGATTATAATACTTTCGAAACCCCTCTAAAATATCTTATACAATTTTTTTCTAGAAATAAAGATGCCAGTGACCGCTGTTTCAAGAAAATACTTTATTATTTTTAGATTAACTATATCAAATTCAACCATTATAAACTCCTTAATTCTATCAAACATAGAATTATTATTTCTAGTATAAATTCAATCATCTATGTATAAACAAACTATAAGCATCTTTTGATTATCCTCCAATTTTATGAAGAGTATATGTTTATAAAGATAATTTTGAATTTTTTCCTCTAAAACCTAGGTTTTAATAAAGTTATGTCAAGTCTATTTGCCTTGTTATGAGCCATACAAAGCTTATTTAATTTATATTCCTTAAATTATTCCCCATTCCTTTCATATGTTCATGAGGTTGATTAATAAAGACATACTCCCATGAGTCTGTGGGTAAAAATGTTAACTTGAGATCAAATTGGTATATAAGCTATGGATTTTGTATTGCTAATGAAATCAACAATTTGATTATATCGTGCCTTACAACCAACAATTTCTTGTGAAATCAAATTCTCATTATTGCTTCTTTGTAATTGATATCCAATTATTGATTATAGCCTTTGGACACCATATGTGCTGTTATTTATCAACTTCACTACTCTTTTTTAATTTGTCTTATAGATCCATTTCACACTAATTGTCTTTTGTCCTTTTAAAAGTTCAATAAACTCTTAACTATTATTTCTCTCAATATTTGTAATTTTTTTATCCATTGTCTTTCTCCATTTTGTTTACTTGACTACTCCTTCAAAAGTTATAGGTCAAATATAAAAATAAAGTAAAATGTCTAAGAAGGTCCTTAACTTAGTCAATCTTTATTACCTTATAATCATTCTTCCATGTTAGTATATATTTAAATATTTCATGTCTTTGTTCTCTTTTTAGTTGTAGGTGAGCTATAAGTTGACTCATTTTAAATATCTTCACATTGCTATAACTACTCCACAAATTCTTTGCCATTCTCTTCATCAAAATTAGTTGGAATATGTTCTGAGGCTCCATCTTCATTGCTTGGCTATATTTTTTCTTCATAAAAGATAATATCTTAACAAATGAAAATTTTCTTAATATTAGGATTATACAACTTGTTAATGTTTGAATGATCACTAATACTAAGAAAGAAATAATTTTCTCCTTTGTTATCTAACATTTTTCTCTTCTGATCTTCACATATATACTTGAATATTTTGGAATAGCTTATATATGGTCATCTTTCATTTCATGTTTCTTCTGGCATTATATTTTAAATTACTATGATGGACTCCTATTCATAATATTGACACTCTATTTCAAAGCGTCGAGAAAAAAATCCTTTCTATATACCCCTCACCAGAGGACTTCTCACTATGTTTATGATTATGCAATTCATTCTCTCTGACACCATTTCATATGATATGTAAGCTATTTTCATTTGTCATTTGATGCCATTATTATCATAAATTTTGTCAAAGTCATGCAAGTTATACTCCTATCTATGATCTATTAATAGTACTTATATTAGATCTCTAGCTTCTTTCTCAACTTTGACATTATAGCGCTTAATATTTTAAATCTTCAAATTTCTCCTATAAGAAGTAAATCCAAGTTTTTTTTTTAACTTTAAGATCAATGAAAGTCATAATGTATTGCTCACCTCTATTAGAAATATGACTGATTGGCCTATGAATATTTAGAGTATAAATTCTTCAACAACTTTTTAACTCATTTCATTGTTTCCTTTACAAATGGATCTTAGTATCATTTGCTAATAACATTTTCTTCACAAAATGTAAAGGAACAATAATGGTAGGGTGCAATATAATATGGCACAAGCTACTAATACTTATCTCCTTCCTCTTATGGCTTCTTATTAAGAGGAAATTACCTACTCTTGATAGAGTGCACTTTCTAAACATAAGAGACACTTGTGTGCTTTGTAAGGAAGCAAAGGAATCTATATATCATATATTCTTTCAATGTAAATTCTCATCAGAGATATGGAAATCAATAGTCAAAATATCTTAAATTGATATGTAGAGTCAAACTTACACATACTTCGTAGACTAGCTTATTTAGAATAGTTCAATCATTGGAGGGGATAAAGCAATTACCATCATAGCTTTTGGCTCTTCCAACTTTCACGTGTGGAAGGAGATAAATCTTAGATGTTTCAATAAAAAAAGAAATACTTGTGATGATAATGTAAAAGGTGCTTATTATCTGGATTCGAGAACATATCTTATCGCATAAAGAATTGATAGGATGTAGCAATCTTATGTTGCTTTCTTAGAGCATTTAAGAGGGAATTTCAACCAATATCTAGGTTAGCCAACCTCTAACTGCTCCAGGATAAGCTCTAACAAAAGGATGTAATGCTAGAAAAGGAAGCTCTAGTAGTAATCCTAATTTGCTATTATTCCTTACTCTAGACTTCAAATGTATCATAAATCAATTAATAGTTGGAGCATGTAAAAGATGTTAATGGGGAATGAAGCTTCAAAACAAGAAGAGGACTATATCCTAATAGAAGTATACATACAAACATGAGGAAGGACACATGTCCTTATTTGGCTTTTTGTTTAGTGTTAAAGATGTTACTTAATGCTTTGTATACTTACTATTTACCTGACTTGCATATTTTCACTTTTCTTATTAATATTACTGGTCTAACACTAATTGTCTTACATTTTATATGACAATATATACTCTTTACAATTCAGTGAATTCTTTTACATTTGAAGAAATTTGGGAGACTAGCAACTATATTTTTCTATTAAGGCATTATTTGGACATAACAAAAATGTCATAACTAAGCTACTACTTTTAATTCTAGTAAGAAGTGTGATGTATTAGTTTGGATTATTACTTACCTTTTTAGATAACAAGTACCTTAGAGTTATCTCTAAATTTTACATTATCTCAAAATGATTCATTTAAAGTAAAAAAAGTCAACTTATCTCCATACATATGACTACTAAAATGAGTGTTGAAATACTACATGTTATTAGTTTTTATATGACAAACCATCCAATATAGATTTTTCCCTTTATTTTATACACAATTCGATTTATCTACCTTCTCTTTTCTATTAGGTAGCTTAGTTTAACATTCGAGATGATAATCAATTGAATATGTGATATTTAGCAGTCTACCTTAGATTTGTCTAATGATTGATCTTGTCTTTTGTCTTTTCCTTAAAACTGATCATTATGAGCTTTGAAAAACTTATTGGCTCTATCTCTACTTCTAGAATTTAGGAAGGTAGAGGCTTTTAAAACTCACTCCTCTATATTTAGAATTATATTCATTGACAAACAAAGAGCTTTGGAGTTTATCAATCATAAGTGCATTTGTGCCATTAGTTTCTTTAATTAAGTAGAAAATATAATTAAACATTGATGTCAAAAATACCATACCTTATCATTGATTTCAATATTATCCATCTTCTTACCATGAAATTGCATGTTGGTTATTCCCATGATGCTTATGCAAATACAAGAGCAACTAGCCAACATCAAAAGATCCATTACTTATACCTAGGAGACTAGTTATAAAAGTTAGGAATAAGAAGGTTAAAGAGAATTTGGATGAGTTAATTCAAGACATGTACGTTAATAAAGTTTTAAAGGATGCTTAGAGAATTATTTTGAGGGGCCTATTAAACCTATAAAAAGACCAACTATTGATTAGTTTGATTCAAGGTAAGGTTAAAAAATGGACATGAACATGTCCTTAGATATGGTAGTATTACAACCTATGTAACTCTTAAGAATAAAGAAAATGGTTTAACATATAATTGTAAGCTAGCTCGTGTAACTATTGAAAATTTAAGTTGTAATAACATAGCCTCCAACATGATTATGTCCCAAGATCTATTAGCCACTAAAGTTCTAATTTGTAGCCTAGTATTTGAGGAGTGTTTTTACACATTATGAAGGATTTGTTTTTACATCTTTGTTTATTAAGAGGTATAGATACTTTTTTTTCATTTTTCTTTAAAGAACTAAACAAACTCGAAAAAAAACTTCAACTTACTAAAGTCCAAGAAACCTAATGAACTAAGGATCAAAGAAAAAGATTAAATCACGGGTTAAACAAGAAATGAGGAATTCAAATAAGGTAAGGAAACACTAGTAAAAATATCAAACAGGGTTCATAACAATTTTTTAAATTAACCTTACCAACTTTTCTTTTCTTTTCCTTTTTTCCCTTTCCTATCCTTTTTCTTATTTTCTTTTCTTTTCATAAAAACATGATTGGATAAAATAATACAAATAATAGGGTTTAAAATGGTCGGATATGAAAGCCACAAATTGAGGAACTGGATCGAAAGAATTTCCCAACGTAATAAGTAGAGATGGACACACCTATAAACAATGATGATATAATTTTGATTTTTTGGTTAAAACTTTAGAGACAATAGAACTTTATACTTGATATGGTTAATTAAAACTTTATACTTGACTCTTTAGATGTTTTCAGATTCCTTTCTTTATTCAACTCTTGGAATGGAATACTTCACTTCCATATCCTTTAGAACATCAATGGAAAAACTTATATGATATTCAAAGATTCAAAGGAATAAGGCAACAAGATTCCATATCTCCCTATTTATTCACCATTTGTAGAGAGGTGCTGACTATGCTTTAAAAACATGACATTAAAAGGAACTTATTTTTTAGATAGACTTTTTGTATCCTAAGGTTTAGCAAAATAAAAGTGAAAATTTTGGAACCTTCATCAGAATTAGAATTACATGTTTGTGTATGACCATTTGCTTATATAACATATAACTAACTCATAAAATAATACACCACTTATTTGTATAACATAGCAGTGAAATAGTATAGTTAACAAATACTATAATAAAGTGTACAAGGACCCAAAACTTTTATTGTGATTTGAAATCTTATAGACTGATGAATACTTTAATGAGAAAAAGGTTTCACAAGTACAATAAACTTAACAGATATACTTGGTGTTTATTCAAAATTGTTCTTATCTACTATGTTTAGTTTAAAATTGTTATTATCTTCTTCATTTGATAATCCTTTTACATGTTCATCACTTCTATGTTTTTGTCCCTATTTTCAAATCTTTTCTTTTAATACCTGCCATATTTTTAAGAATTATATATATAAATACGTGATAATATAGATCATACTGAGTAAAAGTTAAAAAAGGAATAAGAGTAATTAATTAATTTAATTTAATTTCGATAAATAAACTATATGTTTGTTAATTAAATTAATAATTTTGTTATAGTTATTAAGGATATAAATAAAAATTAAGTAATTTATTGAAAGAAGTATAATCATTCAATTTTCTGTTTATATACTATTATAAATAAATTAAATAATTCACATGAATTAGTTTTTTTGATCTGTTAATATTTCCAATTCTTAATCTTGTTGTTCTATTCAACCAACAACAATCCTCCCCAATAAGAGAGTTTCGTCGAGATTTGTCCAGGCCTAATAATAGGCAACTTTATCCTTACTTGATGGAGAGATTCTTTCCTAATTGTGTCATTTAACGAGTTAGCTATTGATATTTAACTTAAGAAGTCCTATCTCACTATAAATTATTGAATAGTTGAATTGATTTTTATTAGCGAAGGGATATGTTTTTTACTTCAGGGCCTATACGCCCTGCTCTAATTCAATTTCTTGAATAATTATTTATAATTAATGCACAGATTTACGACTAGCAAATGTTCGAAACATGCTAAAGACCACTGCATTTAATGAACATTCCTAGTTTGGATTCTCTCTTTACGCCACATATTAATGTCTTGACCTTTTTCTTATAATATCAAACAAATAAGGAAAGTTTTAAACTACTGAAATTATTAAAATAAAATAAATTAAAAGAAAACAAACTTAATAAAGTATTGGATTGCAATGCTTTAATGTTAGGCACTAGACGGATCACGAAACAACAAACTAAAGGTGTATGGCTTTTTACCATTACTTGTTTCTGGCAGCATATGGTATGCATCATTAACTGCAAAAGATGTTGACAACGAAGTTGATGATTTTATAGTGAAAGATGGTGATAGGTACGAGTGTTGCGTGATCTCGTTCAATGTGAACGTGGCATGCAAGACAATAATATTTCCCCCTTTTACCCAACTGTTCCACTTATTTTATGCGTGACAAAAGCTGCTAAAAGTCAACATAGGAAGATAATAAGAGTTCTACTATCCAAGTTAGATTTAACTGCACATTTGACAATCAAGAAAATGCGTCAAAACTGATAAAAAAATACCGTAAAAGAACTGCAAAATGAAAAGGCAAAGAAGACGTGGCTCCATAATTATGATCATTATTAACGTGACCACGTTACTGCGAAATTTACGGATTTAACGAAGTCATGCTTACTTTTATGGACCTACATAGCCATTTGAAAGGTTTATGTTCTTTTCTTGAGGAAACTTGTGCTCATCTGATAGATAGCAAATTCTGATAAACGTCTGGATCATCTGAACAATGCAATACAATAGAGCAACAGAAGAATTAT
>JANIJH010000004.1:52913793-52930359 GCA_024520975.1 Erythroxylum areolatum | reverse complement strand
CCATTCCAAAACTCAAAAAACATAAGAGCCTTAAAGATAGCATCACGTTTCCTGTTATCCATTTATGTCAAAGAATACTGTCTGCACGGAATGAAAGCCAAAGATTTATCAAACACAAGCCACAAGCCACAATAGAATAAAATACAACAATAAACTCAATAAATGGAATGTTTAGACCTGCTACCTATTTTGTATAATGCATAGATACCGATACTTTGTCATGTCTATAATGGGTATGATGAAATGCCTGTAACAATTTGCATTTGAAAAGTGTTTTGTTTTGGGTATTATTTATGCCTTGAATGTTGTTGTTTAATGGTATATGAAAGATCTTTTAATAAACTATCAAAAATATATAATGGGTATAGTGAATATTAAAGTTTGGTATAGTGACTATAATTGGTATAATGGGTATACTGAATATAACAATAAGCTGTTATATGAAGACTTCAACAGTCTTATTTAATTCCAATACGCTTGAAAAAGTCCCATAACACATGTAATTAACAAATGACAACTAAACTCATATAAATCCTAAGGAAATAGGGTTCCATATCTATAACTTTTAATCCATTTAAAAACCTTTGAATGTATTTGTCCATAGCCAATAGCTGGCTAAGCCGCAAGTTGTAAGTACATGAAGCTCCATATCAGTTAGCAAATGCACTGATCTCAAGAAAAAATCACGATTTCATTGTAACGGAAAGACAATATATTAACTTTAACACACAAAAAATAATTCAATTAAATTATTACACTCATATCTTTACATTTTCAACACTAAATAAAGCATTCTTTTCACTTTTACTCAGGAACTCTAGATACGTAAGTGCAATTATTAGCTATTATGACTCAGTAGTGGAAGAGATAAATCCCTTTGTTTAATCATAATTCTAAATAACTCTATGATGGGAACTGGTTCAAGATGACAGAAGGAGGAACGGGAGATTGTTTTGGCTCTTATAAGATTCTTTAGTGTATGAATTCAAAGGTTAAGAGTACAAATGATGTGAGAGACATTAGGAATTGCTGATGCTTTTTTGCATTCGCTTGCCTGCTGTTTCTATTTAAAATGTTGCGTAGAAGTGCAACTGAAATCAAACTTATTACTTTGAAAACCATTCTTAGAGCAACAATTTAAGAAATGAAATAATTTGAAAACCGAAAAGGCTAAAAAAACACTTTACAATGTTATAAATGCATGGTTCATGTGAGTATCTTCAAAAACTAACTCAACTTTGACAAATCAATGTATTTATACCAAATAAGCTTTCTGTAAAAAACTTAGTTTACTTCATTCCAGAAACTTCTTTATTGTCACTAACCGAATTATAGAAGAGCATCAGAATGAAGGAACAATTATGTGGATTGCATTATAAAGGGCCCAACATATAGAATTATGCCCTCACCATTTGCTTCTTTCAGTTTTTAAGTAAAGTTGCAAACCCTCAAAACAATTCAGCACATAGATGTTTAAGAAACATTTATGCAATTAGTATGTAATCATTAAAACAAACCATCAACGCAATTAAGATGCAGTGGACATATCACACCTACATGTACCAAATTAATCTAATTGTTGAAAGAAATAGATCAATGTTGTCCCACAGATGAAAGTTATTCTACTAAAATATAGTATGGTACAACAATTTTCCAAAGCATTAACATTTGCAAGGCCTTCACCTTCACCCGATGCAAGAAACAATTCATTCTCAAGAGTCTGCATCGATCCAAGATAACTTGAAATCTCACGAGGCCGGAAAAACCACAGAACCTTTATTCTAATGATCAGAAGGTGACTCATTAGAATAAGGAACCATAAGTTTGGTTCCAGCACAAAATTATGTCACACAAACCTAGCACTAGAGATCTCAACACACCCACTACATGATATTGGCTTCAAATCAAGGCAAGAGATTCGTATCAAGTGTATCCCTGAAGGATAAGTGAATCTGGCACTTAAACACTACACTTCTACAAGCTATGAAAATGTCTAAGAAACCACTAAAATCCAATTGATACAGAAATCTAGTCCAACAAACCCACATGAACAGACGTTGAAGATAACATTATATAAATAAACACAAGCCAAACAATTACAAGATGCATTGGAAAATTAAGCAAATCACATGAAATGCAAACGATGTAGAAGCATTAAATATAGAGTTTGATTCCAAAATTAAGCAGATCTGGAAATGTTGCAACAGAAATCAACATTTAACAGTAACTAATTAACAAAAGTCTTCATCTTCATCCATAACAAATTCTGATAGAACACAACAAGTAAAATCTGATAGATAGCAAATTCTGATAAACGTCTGGATCATCTGAACAATGCAATACAATAGAGCAACAGAAGAATTATATGCAGGTATTGATCATATCACATTCAAGTTGGCATTAAATCAAACAAGATACCTAATCAGTTTTCAGTAAGACCAATGCTTAATATCTACGGTTTAGCAAGTTTCAAATCAGCAAGAGATAGGCAAATTAAAAAGAGAGTTGTTCTCAATGGTTTAGCCTCTATGAAAATGAAGACAATGTAGCATACCACAGAAAAGAGTAGCAAGGAAGCAGCGACATTTACAACAAAAAAGAACAGAAAAAACACTAACCTGATTTCGGAAATGAGAGGACCATCTTGGGGAAGATGAATCGCAGCACTCGTGCGGTTTTCTGATCTGTATGAAAGAAAATACCCAAACTCCCAACACAAGAAGACGTCAACGTCTCAGAAATGTACAATGTCCATTCCAACAATAAATCGAAAAACAACAAAAAATGATGACCTAACGGGGAAAGCGAGCTTTGTCGAGTGGCGAACTTCTTAGGGAAGCGACTCCAACCGTTCGAATGAGAAGACTGCAGCGACGAGACAAGGGTGCGACACCGGCGAGCTTAGCGTGGGAGATGGACGACAGGGGTAATGTTGGCGGAGGAGTGATTTTGATCCGGTGACAAGAGACAAGTGACTTTGTCTTTCGTTTACACGGTTAACAGGATTTGTTTATCTCTGTCTATCAAAAGCAGAGACAAAAACTTGACGTCGAAAACCAAACGGTTTCCATGGACAGGATTTTGTTGTCTTGTTAGCTGTCCCCGTGTATGGGGACAGCAACCATATGGGGGGTTATAGTTGGTTAGCCACAAGAGCTATAGAAATGTAAAATATCCATATTTTTATGATACGAAAAGATATGTAAATCTTGATTTTAGATTTAATTCTTATAATTTGAATATTTCAATAAAAATAATCGGTGGATTCAATTTATAGTTTGATAAATTCTTTGTGCTCTATATGTTTTCAGAAAAAGAAGATCAGGAATCCAATAAACAGTCTCTAATTATTATTTTGTTCAATAAATGATATTTATCAGTTAATTAATTTAATAGTGACATTTTCAACATGACAAAAAGTAACTGAAGTTATTTTGATCAACTACAATTAATTAAAAAATAAAATAAAATAAAAATACAATGATAGAAACTATTCTTATCAAATTTTAAAATAATTGATTAATAATTTTTTATAAAACTATAAAGGCACATTTTTAAAAGTAAGACGCGCTATAGAATCTTCCACGTTGATTAAAAAAAATCACTGTATGACTTGTATTTGACGTGTACTTAGACTTAGTTGATTTTAATCTAAAATGCAGGCATGCAAGAGAGGAGTTCTCTTAGAATTTGTACTTGACTTCTATCAATGAAATAAGTAGGTTTTTGAAAAATTAAAGAGTAGAGTTTTAATGAGATATGTTGAAATAAAATTTGAAATGAATAAAGTAATTGATTGTAGCAAAAGGAAATCACTAGCTACATAATACGGGAGAATTTGATATAATAAAAACTGCATTGGTAAAGTAAATAGAGCTAAAAAATAACAAATGTGTTTGGAAAAACTTTATTAATCTCTTTAGAAAGTGTTTTTGTTGTATTGTGTTAGTATGGAGATTGTGTTTTGTAGTATTTTGAGTATGTTAATTTTTGAGTGTCTTCTCCCTTGTCATGGTGTTAGAGAATTTATACTATTCTCAGCCTCAAGTAGTTTTTTTGCTATAACTACTCAGTTCTCTACATTTTAGCTAACTACCTACCATTATTTCCCTAACTTCTATGTTTTGGAATTTTGTCTCCTGTAACTGCTTTACTTCCATCCCACTTGACCATATTCTTATTAACTATCTTTTATTATTTTCTTAACCTCCACATTCAGCTCTAAGTTCTAGTCCATTCCCTTATATTTTAGCTAATTTTCCTTTTGTATTATTTTTAAAAGAACATATGTCAATTATTTATCAATAGTCTGGAATTCCTGAATCCTAAACTTCTCAACTGATTTCCATTTGCTTGAACTCTCTAGCCAAATGACTTTCATGACTTTCAACAATTTCCTCCCACATATGTTTGGTTGAGCAAACTAAGCTTATGATATAAATTTCTCTTGATTTCCCAATTTGACTTTGAATTCCTTTCTAAAAATGTGTAGGGCTCCAGGCTGAATTCATGAGTTAAGCTAAGTAACATCATTTATGAGGGGTTTTTTAAATCTTAAACACTCTTTTATAGATAAGAAATGACAAATCTAAAGATTACACTGAGATCTTTCAAATTTGAAATCCTTACTTTCATATTTGTTATAGAAGATAGTAAATCTCTTTAAATTGCTACCTTTTACTATTCTCATATGATTTGACCATTTCTACATTGTAAACACTCCTTGTTACTTCTTTCACCTTTCAGCATAGCTTTCAAATAGTTTTTATTCTCTTTTTTGACTTCCACACTCTTTTGTTGTGACTTTTATGAGTATGGCTTCTTTTCACCACACTTCTTCTTCCTCTTAAACACCACTAACGTATGTGTCTAATTCCAAGATTTTTAAAAAATACATACAATTTTCCTAATTCTGCTTCTTTTGCAAGTTGTTAAACTTGAAGTGTTACTTATTCCATGTGAGCCCCCTCCACCTTTTATAAGAATTAGGTAAAGAATTCTTATGCTTTAATGTTCCTTTTGCCCATTAATTCTACCCTTTGAACTTCTGTTTTTAGCACTTTTAAAGGCTATCCTCACTTTAACCTCAAATACAATCTTTCTCCTACTATTGATAATAACCTTCATATGGATGCTTCTCATCCATCGGTCCCTTATTTAGGAGAAATAAGTAAGTAAAATTTCCCTCTAGAATTTGCTTTGTTTCAAGCCCTTGAATCCTTAAAAGCTTGGCCTAGGAATGTGGACCGTTAAGCTAAATGGGTAAATAGGATATACTCATCTTATCACTTAGCCTGGAAGAAGTAAAGGCTTCTGTAACTGATAGATCCTTCTATGAATTCTATAAATTATCAACCTAACATTGTATCTGCAATTTTAAATTTTGGAGTCCTTCATGTAACTTATTTATCTTTCTGTTTGGGTATGCTTCTATTTCTTTGAAAGAGGTCCACTTTTTGACTAGATTGCCTATTATCATAAAGGACGTTGTTTATTTGGTTGAGGAAACAACTTCCTCAGAGTCTAGCATTTTAAAATATTCTTCTTATTCTCAATTGATAAATAACTATGCTTCTTTAAGAAGTCATGTATCTTAAGAAGAACATGTGAATTCAATTGGGTTTTTCTAAATTGATTTATTTTTTCCTATTAAATAATAAACCCATCTTGGAATTTCTTCCTTCTTGTAAAGCAATAGCTTATGGTAAGTTTTTTTGTTTTAAGCTCTATTTTCTTGATATTTCTATATAGAAATTTGAGGAGATTCCTTTCTAACCTTCCATTATAGTGTCAAATCCTATGTGTGTGGTTTGTCTAGCTTTGGACTTTTTCTTATTTCCCTAAGCTTAAGGAAAGAAAAGGTTTACCTTCTTCTGACCTTAGATTTCCTATTTATCTCGACCTTCGATGATCTACTAGTTTTTGTCGTAAGTCTTATAAAGACATCTTTGGTATTTTGTTTTCACTAAAGTATCGATCTATGAAACGGTTGAATCCTTTTAGGGACTTCTCCAAAAGACCTTACTAGCTAAAAATCTTCATAAATTTTGAGTCCTCTTATTTGGTTGTCTACCAAAAGCTTTTCCTTATTCATACCAACTCTATAATTTTCATTTTTGGTGGTGATAAAGCCCTAAAACCTGACCCTTATATTATAACTATGGTTTTAAAATGCATCTCCTTTACCTATCGAGTAGGTTACTCGATCTATCTCTAGGAATTGCTCATATTGTACATTTCTAGGACTATCAATTAGGAATTCCTTTTGAAGCAAGTGTTGTCAATGGTAATTCCTCTAGGAATTTTTTTTTAAATCTCTATCACATTTTGAAATGCAAGATTGTTGTTGTTAGTATAGTTGACATTGAAGTTTACCACTTTTGGTGGCTTAAAAAGTTTAAGAGTTTAGTCCTTTAAACTAATTCTACACTTCTCAAAGGTATTCCACTATACTCACGAAATTTTAATTTAAAAAATATCTTAATTTTTATTTATTTATAGACTTTGAAATCTTAGATACTGAAAACAAAGATGAAAGTTAGCCTTCTTTTCATAAAGAAGTAGCTCCTAACCCTCTTTACACTAGATTTTCCAAATGACATTACAAGCTTTATAAATGAAACAGTATATAGAACTTGAATAAGAATGTCCACAATTATAATGAACTCATTGGAAACCTCTTATTGTCTCTCAAAGCGAGTTGACTTCTTATGAATCAAGAATTCATCTTTTTGTTGTCCTACTTTTCATTGATGAATTCTACCTTTCCCTTTTTGTTGTTAAGGTTTGCAGTACTTTATTAATAGAAAACAAATTTCACTTGAATTGATTTTCTTGAAGGTGTCTCTTCTATTACTGTTGGTTTATTTTTCTTAACTTCGGTAGTGGATCTCTAACATTGAAGCCCTCTTTTTTTAGTTCGAGTTAAAGGTATCAGATTCTTTGGATATGTTACTTATTGCCAATGTGGAGATGGTGACACTCACTGTGGTAGCACAAATCTGGATTGCCTGCACTGATAATAAGAAATTTGAGGTTCATTTCTGCACTTATATACTTAAGTGAATTTTACTTTGATGATTTTTTCTGAGATCTCTAACTTTTGTTAGATCCTAGGATTCTCTAGCCCTAATATCTGAAGTTGGTATTATATTTAGAAATAAAAACCCAGCCCTGTTCCTTAATTTAATGCTGACGTATAAATTTTTTTTTCATAATTTTTAACTTCATTTTTACTTATAACAATAGGCACAAATTAAATTTAGTAGCATTAACAATTGCCAGTGGTGGGAACTGTCTTCATCTATCAATATAGTCTGGTCAACTTTAGCAAACATCATAATCCCTTTATTGATATGGTCTTAAATCACATTCTTAAACCCTTAACATGAGTTTGTCGAGTGGCTCCAAATATTATGATGCTTGTAATAGTCTCTATCTTTGAGTCCCTCTTTTGTTGCAATCATATGCTTCAAGGAAAAAGTAAAAAACTTTTCTAGCAATAAATAATCAAAAATCTCCTCCATTTTGGAAATGTTAAATGTTTACTAAACTTAGGTCAGTGCAACTTACATTTTCTTTTACTAAACTTCTATGTATTTGTGTTCCAAGGAGGGACAAACGTAAATTATAGGGATGTTGACTTCAACTACTATCAAATCATAAGAATTAATCTTAATAGGATATATGTGTAATGAATTGTTCTTAAGGTGACCTTCTTCCCTAAGGAGCTTTTCATATTTAGAGAATTTCGCTGACAATTCATAGAAATCATGAAACTTTGCACCTTGAAATTTCTTTTACAATTCAATGTCTAGCCCCTTTTGAGCTAATTTTACATATTCAAATTCTAAAAGTGTGATGTGACATCTACTTCCAATTTTCTTAAAATGAGTGATGAAAAATATCATCATTCTCGCCACTCTTCTGAGTTACTTTTGGCAATTGTGCTATTCTAACTTCAGGCTCAGTACTAAAAAACTAAGTGTTAAACAATCTTTCCATTTCAATCCTTGAAAAAATAGAATTCTTAGGTAACAAAGCATGTCATCAAAAGGTGGTCCCTATTAAAGAGTTTGGGAACAGCCTAAGCTTAAAATAATTGAAGTTTTCAAAATTGGCTAATTCTCTATATTTTATAATGAATTAGCAATGTGCCTAATAGTAGATTGATCATCTTCACCATAAAAATTGAAATTAGGAATTTTGTAACCATAAGGATAAGGAGTTTCTTGATTAATCTATTCTAGATAATTTTTATGAAATTATGAACAGCCAAATCATTTTAAAACAAACCTGTATAATTCATGAACTACCTCTCTAACTGCTTCCATATCAACTTGTAATCTCATTTGTGGTGCGTGAATAATAGGATTATGATTTATAGCTACAATGTTACCTCTCAAACCATATTTTGGTCCATTAGCTTTAGCCTCCCCATCAAATCCTTATTTGTACGGAATTTGATGATTGTATGTCATACATTACCTAGATTAATGTGAGGAGGTGCCACAAGAATATCATCTCTCTTGTGTGAAGGGACATATCTTTTATCTATACAGGAAGTAGCTAAAAGGTGGTTGCATTCTCCAACTTCCATTGCATTAGGAGTAAGATGCCCTTTGAGTCCTTTAAAGATTTGTTTTGCTAAAGCAAGCAAATTCTACCCAATAAATTGTATCAGAGCAACAAATAATTTTTAACTTTCTCTATCAATGTTTTGATTGCTTCTATCATGGTGCTTTTGTTAGACTTCAACTCAAAAACTTCATTTATGCAAAAAATGTCATTCCTTGTGAAAATTTTAGGTTCTCGCCTATAAGGAAGTCAACTAAAGGTAAGGCAACACTCTCAAGATTTTCTATCATTTATGATACAAAGCTTTCACTCCCTATGTCTATAGGGGATTCTTCTTTAAGGCTAGAGGCAAAGCGATATATTTTCTATTTCATGTTCTTAGCATCAGTCCTACTGGGTGTGCCCAATTATTTAATGTTAATGTGGAAAGTGGGCATGCTATAGAGGAATTCTCCTAAAATCTGTGCCTGACTTCTAATGATGATATAAGTAGGCTTCAAAATACTAGGAGAGTAGAGTATTAAGTTACCAAAATGTTGAGACATATTGAAACGAAATTTGAAATAAAGAAATTAATTAATTATTGTAAAAGGGAATCATTAGCTACACAAGAGAACTTGATAAAACAAAGGTAAATTCACAAAGTAAATAGAGCTAGAAAATAAAAAATATCTCTCTAGAGAGTATTTTGTTGTATTATGCTAGTCTGGAGATTATGTTTTGTAGTATTTTGAGTTTGTTGATTGTTTAGTGTCCTCTCTCTTGTCATGGTGATGGTGAAATTATAGTTTTCCTCGCCTTAAGTAGTTTTTTTTAATAATTGCCCATTTCATTATATTTTAGCTAATTACATATCATTATTTCCTTAACTTCAATGTTTTAAAATTCTGCCTCTTGTAATTGCTTAACTTCTAGCCTACTTAAGCATGTTCTTGTTAACTATCTTCCATCATTTTCTTAACTTCCACATTCAACTCTAACTTCCAGTCTATTCGCTTATATTTTAGCTAATTGTCCTCTTATACTATTTTTTAAAAAGAACATATGTCAATTATGTATTAACTATCCAAAATTCTTGAATCTTGGACTTCTTAATTGAAACTTATATGCATGAATTATTTGACCAAATAACTACCATGACTTCTAGTATTTAAATCTTTTCAATTTTGGACCAAATAGACTAAATTACTTTAAGCTATCAACACTTACTAAGAGACCTTAAAATTTTTCTTCAATCAACTAAAAAAAGGCATGGTTATCTATTTTGCACATCATACTAAATAAAAATAAAAACTTGTACTTTACACACAAGACATATACTATCATAACATAAGTGAATTAACAAAAAGAAAAGAAATCCATAATCATGAATCTTCTTTAGAAATGTTATTTAATGGTTAATATGAAACTAAAACAAATGTTGGGGCTTGATTGAATTGGTTGCATAAAACATTATACTATTAGACAGACCATACTCTGACAGGTAATGACATAATATATGGTGTCCTATTTAGAATTGATTGAAAGCTCCCATCCCATACAACAATATAAGTACTATTCTATACTAGTCAAAAAATGATATTCACATATTGTACCAACTCCAGATACCAGTCGGTACCAAGTTGTACTAGCAGGTACCTAAATACCAATTTTTGCCAAGGGTCAATATAAAATTTTAGAAAATTATGGACTATATTGAAAAAACACTAACTAATACTAACTTTAGTTATCGGTTACCTCCAAATCTAGATTATCATATTTTGTCCAGCAACGCCAAGCAGCCTGCCCACTCTCTCGGTCTCTTCTTGTTTGACTATTGATCTCCCGTTGCTCTTTTGGTCTTGTACTATTGCACGCACTATTAACAACTTCACCCTCAACACTTGGTAGCTCCATCGTGATGTCACCAACTACCAGCTTCACTGCAGGTCAGTTACGAGCTCCTCCTTAGCATGTCCATCTCTGTCTCTTATCTCACCACAATTCACATAACCTGCCTTATGTTTAACCCATAGATTCGAACCCATTAAAGTTTTAATCTACAACCTAACACTAACATGAGCCTTAATAATTTGATTTCTCTTCATATTTTTTTGTCTTTTAAGTTTGTTTCTATAATTTCTACATATGAGTTGGCTCATGGTCAGTTTTGTGTCACTAAATTATGTGAATTGTGAAAGATTTATTAAATATAATCAGGGCTTGAAATTTTGGAATTTGATATATTTCACTGCATAGTCTTATTAAGCTTTGTTGCTGGCTAAAATTTTTCAAGAATTTTATTTATTGGAATTATTTTGTAAAGGAAAAATAAGATAAATTTATGAGAAAAGTAAGCTAAATTTATGGGAAAATTATGAAATAGATTATATTATTGAATTTATATGTGTCTATAAACAATTAGACATCATGAATTCATGAAGAAATAAAATTTTATTTATTTGATTTTTCAGATTATTCGTTATTCCAATAATTATAAAAATGAGATCAAAATTAATTTATTAAATTGTTACATTTTTAATTGATTTATGAGAGTATACTCATTACTCAACATAATGTGAAATTGTAAATGTTCAAGTAATTTTTTTATTTACTATAATGAAAGTAGTGTTTGCAATATGTGTTATCATAAAGAAAGATGTAAGATAGTGTCTATCTAGAAATACTTACAATTGACTATTGAATTTTTATAGTTATGTAATGATTTATATACAAAATATTTATTATTTAATAATAATTTATTAATTTAATTTTGACATATGTCTTCAATTATTTTTACTAATAAATAGAGGAAAGTTTAAGTGTTCCTGGTAATTTAGTCGTTCAAGGAAGATTTAACGATCCAAATTGGGCACATGTTATATCGGTTCCTGTAATGAAGAACTATAACGTTTGTTTATATTGTAACAAATATTTGAACGGTGGGGCAATAACTAGAACCATTTAGTTAGGATCAAAAGTGATGTAGAGCCTATAAGTTGGTAGTGATAAATGAAGACTTTGCTTGGTAGTGAAGACTAAACTATAAAATTGATAGTGGAAGTTCATTTTATGGTAGTCAAGATGATACTGGAGATTTGAAGATGGTGTTATTCCTATCTATCAAGAAGGAAATATTACAAATGATGTGAGAAAAAGAAGAAGATAGGTTTCTAACATTTTTTTTACCATGAAAAGCTCCTGCAGTTTAGCGTTCAATTCATGGACGACTCATAATGCGGACATGACAATTGTTAGATGATGGTATATTTCATGTGTATCATTCAATGCCATTCAATCTTATTATTACCAGATATATTAATAAGATTATATCTCTTACGGTCCAAGATATAAGGCTCCTTCAATTGATGACAATAGAGGTAAACGCTTAAGTATCTCTGTTTATGAAATAAACAATTATTTGGTTAAAAGAAGAATGACTTCGGCAACTTATAAGTGTTTAATCATGTGTGATGGTTAGAAAAATAGAAGAGATGATCATATTATCAAAATTTAGTTTATGTTACTAATGAGACAATATTTTTAAAGTCTATTGATGCATATGGTCTTGTTAAAAATGTTGATACTCTGTTTCAAATATTTGATGAAGTTGTAAATGAATTTGGGCTAAAAATTATTGTTCAGTTCACTACTAATAATGATTCTACTTATAAAGCAACTCAAAAAAGATTGCAAAGTAGATATTATTCTTTTTATTAAACTTTTTATATTCCTCGGCACGAACTTTTGTTGTAATACTTATAGAGTCATAAAACTTTATTATTTTTTATTTGATGCTTTGATGTAATTATTCTTTATTATGTTATGAAATATAACATTTTAAATACTTTGTATTATCCTTAGTTTTATATTAATATGATTATTAAATAAATTTATTTTATATTAATAGTGATTGTTATATATATGTGAAATATGTTAAAAATAATATTAATAGAAATAAATAGATTGTTGGTATTTTAAATTTCTATTATTAAGGTTTTTAAAAATATTGTTGATGTAAAATTATAAATTATATAACATAATATTGGGGAATAACTTTATCATTTAAAAAATTTCCTGAAATGTTATTGGATATGGACGATTACTAGTATATTATCGTATCAAAACCAATTCTGGTGCTGGTACTAGTAAAGTACTCGTAACATTGATCTCGTCCAGTAACACCCTTACCTTAATGCATGCCTAGTGAACTCAAAACGAGCCCCTGTTTTGAGAAGCAAAATAAAAATCAAATAAAACTATAATCAACTACGTTTCTCTACGTGAATTAACTTTGACTGACTTTCTGTTTGACGGTTTTTAAAAGGAAATCTTTCTTTTTTCTTTTTACTCCAGTAATAACTCCTTCTCATTTACCTTCAATTTCTACCCTCTTCTTTATTTTTTCCTGACATAATAAATTCCAACTTTTGTTAAGGTCATATCTTTATTTTAAATATTAATAATCTCACGTGTTTATTTTTTTTTGACTTGTCTTGTTTTCTAAATATTTTGATAATGTCTAGTATGAAGCGTGCTTTACAAATCTGAACCGAAGATCGTTTTCGTGCGGATCATTAAGTCTTAAATTTTCAATTTATTTTGGTGATCGAAATTAAAATTATTTATTTGTCAAAAATTTAATTAATAATAGAGTATGATTGTTCATACCCAAAAAGAGTTAAAAACACACTGATTGAAGTTAAAAAGTATATTTTGAATATCAATATTTACAATATAATATATAACATAACATAACATTTTAAAGTTTTAAATTGAATTCAAAACATACCTTAAGTAAATAAAAATTTTAATAAAATTAACTTTTTTATCAATTAAATATCATTTTAATATTAACATAGCATTATTTTTTTTATTTTATGAACAAAAAAGGCCTCACTATCACATAATATATAAAAATAGATTTTACTTAAAAGCCAACTTTTTAGTTAATTTAAAAAAAAGCAAATTAGCTCAATTTTATTTTATAATAAAAAAATAACGTCACGATAGTATTAACGTGAGGAATTAACCTTGTCAAATTTTTCATCCACTTAATATTTGTTCAAAACATTTTTAAAAAGTTAAAGCTTAATTTGAATGTTTCAAAAAAGTAAGATTAAAATTTTATTATTGTAAATGTTAAAGTTAAAACTTAAAAGTACACTCTTTCACCGCTAATTTAAGGATTATAATGTCTTGTATTTTCACATCTTATATGAGCTTTATTATTATTTTTACATTTATTTTATGATATATTTCTCTTTTAAGTTCCATAATTTCCGTGATTGGATTTGCAGTATAATTACCTTTATTAAGAAAGATTTAACGCGCTGGATGTTACTAATGATGATTTGATGTTGTAACGGCAATTGTCTATAGTGGGGCTTGTTAATTGTTATGCTTCCCAGGTCCGAGCATAAAACTGGTGGGTCCGCGGCAAAGGGTCACTCACTCCCTTGCTTTTGATAATTTCAATTTCACCTTTCTTAAATGTTGATTCTCTAGTGGCTTCTTTTCCTTTTCCAAAATTGTCGGGATGGTGTGTAATATCTAGGAAATGTAACGTAAAGCCCGGAATGAAGTAATTCTCTGCCACTTCTTTGGCTGTTGATCTTCCATTAATCATGCAAATGATTTGGGGTGACTTCTGGCTTTTGGGGCTAACCACTCTAAGACGTCTATGACTAGTCTTTCTGTACTTGCAATGTATTTTCTTTTTTTTTTTCCCAAAGACAAGCACGCATGCAATCTGTATAGCTTATAGAATTATCAAGCGTCTGTCTTATAGATCAATCATAACGTATTTGTTCAAGTCATAGGATTAATTATATTTTTAAAAGTTAAAAGTATTATGTATAGCACGAGTACAAATTCACCCACTCTTTATAACTTAATGGATTATGTCCAAAAATGAAAGAATTTAAAATTTTAAAACGAGTTTGATATAAAAATTGTAAAAAAAATATAGTGTTAAAGTTTACTAAACTTTGAAATTTTAGTCTAAAATTTAAAAAGTGATAATGAGATATTTAAAATTTTAATTTTTTATAAAATTAAAATTTTATTTTTCTGATTAAAGTGACATGTCACATCACCTATTATATTTATCACACCAATCACGTGAACTTTAAATTTCACTTTAGTAAATTATAATTTTTAAATTATAAAACACCTATTTTCCTCTTCTTTTTTTTTATTATGACTTTGAATCACTTTTTCTACCACAGTTTGACAGGACTTGAAGTCACTTTTCTTCCTCTGGGCTGTAAGAAACCCCTTTCAAAAGCCAAGCCAGTTCTAAAGGCCAATTATAATAATAGGAGCTTTTGCATTTGTAGGAAGTTTGAAGTTTGACTGTCAGAACAAAAATGGGTGCCCAATTGCATTTTAGGCTGTTCTTTAGAGACAGAGTTCTGGAGATAAAAGAGCGGGGACAAACATAAAGTAAATGGTTAATTGCAGCAAAAGATGCCAAAAAAACCGATGATAGCCTTTTCTTTCTCTAAAGCAAGCTACTATCAATAATTTAATCGAAGACTAAGATATCTACTTCTCAAATAATGCCCTAACCTTAGGGATCTTCTTCCACATCCTAAATGAAGAACTAGAAATCAAATAACAAATTCAAATGACTACCTTCATCGAAGTTGAGCATATGCCTTTGTGAACCCATTTAGTTGACATTTTGTTAAGGAGCAAGGCACTATATAGATGGCATCTTCTTGACATAATGGAAAGATAAATAGTAAGAACTTGAATTGAAAATAAAATAACTTGGCTAAAATTTATGGAGAAAAGCCCATTACTTTTTAAAAAAAGAAATTAAAATTAGTCATTGAAAATTGTAAAAAGGGGAACCATGTCAAAAATAATAGATAGAGGAATTATTGAAATTCCCCTCACCCGAATAACCAATTAATTAAAATTGAACTCATCTTTTGAACAATAAAGAAAATAAAAGACTAAAGTGAGAACTACTAGTCCACACTTTGCCAAATTAAGGTTGATGCTCCGGAGGGATTACAGAGGACACCATCGCACTACACCGCCTTTCTCGTATGGGAGCAAAGAGATACATGGGTAAGAGTGTCTTACCACATCAATCTTCTTAGTGGTACTATCTTAATCCCTATTTTTGGTTGACCGAGGATGAACCAAACGCCACCTATTAGTCTTCTCTTTCATGTGCCAGATTCCATCTCCACCAGGTATTTAATAGTTTCCAGTTTGTTATTTTCCATTGCATACTCTAGTCTTTACTAGCACATTGTCAAAGTACCCAGGAGTCCACAATCGCCTGAAATGGTTAGCTCATTTAGAAGGGTACTGTAAGGATATAAAGAGTTTCTCTAAAATATTATAGGGAATACTATTTAAGGTTTCCCGAAGAGGTCTTACCTTCCTCTTCCTTTGGAATCTTCTGAGTTTGTATTCTTTCCATATTTCATACTTGCAGGTTCCAAATCCTAATAGATAGACCTCATTATACGCTTTAGGAATCCTAGAGTTACCTAAGAACCATTTGGACACCTTTTGTAAACTTTGGGAAGTAATGTTCTAGAGACATTTGCTTTTGACAATGTTCTAAATGGTGTTTGAATAAGGGCAATCAAAAAATAAATTTTCACTACTTTCTTTCCTCATATTACAAAGTATGCAATTGGAGTTGTGTTTTAGATAATGCAAAATATATAGTATATTGAGCGTATTTTTAATTGCTAACCACAACATCAAGAAAACCCTAAAGAGTAGGATTTTGTTCCAAACCAGCTGGTGCCATTTAATAACATGAGTACATAAGTGAAAAACTTCCTTACATTTCCTGTTAGAAAGTAAATTGATAGGAATGTTGTTCTAGAGATAACAGTCTAGGTTATTCAAATTAGGAGCATAAAGGGGACTTAAATGATTAATATCAATAGACTTCATCTGTAACATCCCATCACCGATGGGAGGGTTATATTGGTAAATTGGGACAGGCTAGGTTGTTACATTGCATATGTAATA
>JANIJH010000004.1:52896385-52911441 GCA_024520975.1 Erythroxylum areolatum | reverse complement strand
TTAGAAGTTTGAGATGCTGTTTAGGATGAAATATTCAGACAGCCACATTGATGTGGAATTTTGACCCTTATAGAGGTAGAAATTGATTGTAAGTTCTTCATGAAAGATGTAGATCTTTCTTTTAGCTTTCCATTGATACCAAGTTTTCAAAATTTGAAGTTTTGGATCAAAAGTTATGGAGTTTAGAAGTTGGGATGTCGGAAGAAAAAGAACAGGAGGAGGAGCGTGAAAAATCGCGATTGTGCTTGAGCACGATCGTGACTTTCGCGGCCGCGCTCCATGTTGCGATCGTGCTTAAGCACGATTGCGACCCGTAGGGTCCCCCCCAGCTGAACATGCTTCACTCTTTTGCTTATAACTTTTTCGTCCGACCTCCAATTGACCTGATTTTTGAAGCATTGAATTCCTAAGATATTCCTATAACTCTCCAACAAAATTTGTAGGTTTTTATATTAATTTGAAAAAGATGGATTGAATCAAAGTGAGATGATTGGTTAAAAGAGTATGAGTTGGATATTCTTCTAAACATGCTTCAGTATTTTGGCAATATCTCGATCTGTAAAGATTTAATTGAGTTGATTATGGTTTCAAAATAAACTAGAGACATGGATCTATAAATGTTCTGAAGGAATTGAATTTCAATTCAGCGCCTAAGATTTTCAATTTCTGAAGGGAAGTTAGGTATAGTGTTTAGTCTCGGATTAGTAAGAGCTGAAAGTGTTTTGGCCATAGCTTCTTTATTTCTGAACCAAATTGAGTGTTTTTGGTGTCTTTAGAAACTTAAGACAATGGGGAAGAAATGTTATGAAGAAGCTGGATTGAAATTCCAATTAGAAGTTCCCCCAATATGCTCTGTAATTTATGACAAGTGAGTCCTCCATGCTATTTATGACTTTCGAATGTTGGGCTTCGAAAACGGGGCCCAACAGACGGTTTATGTAATCAGATGTAGAAGTTAGAGATAAGGCATGAAAGAAGCAAACAAGTATTGAAGAAATGGATAAGCTAGCTATTTTATACAGATGATAGTGACAATGGCATGTGGTAAATACTATATAAAGGGGTACTGAATCTGCTAATGGATAGGGATATTATGGAGGACATTAATCCATTACCACGAGGTGTAGCAAGATCGAGTTACCAGTGTTTAAAGGAGAAAACTTGTATGTCTGGGTGTTTAAGTGTGAGCAGTGTTTTACATTGGATCGCACTCTTACAAAATTGAAGGTTAGTCTAGTTACCATGTATTTAGAGGGGGAAGCTTTCACTTAGCATAAGCTATATGTGAGGAACTAATTAACAAGGAATCCTTTTAACTACGGTGAATTGCATTGGAACAGAGGTTTAGAGAGGTGGCTTTCAAAGATCCCATAAGAGAGTTGATGGAGTTGAAACAGAGGGGAAGGGTGAAGGAATGTTGTGCCAAATTTGACATATTGTCTCAAAAACTGGTAATGCCAGTGCTGTATTTGGTGAGTTTGTTTTTAAAGGGATTGAAGGTGGAGATTGAGTATCCAGTGAAGATATGGAGTCCTAGAATACTTCAACAAGATTACGATATGGAAAGAAAGTATGAAATGGTGGCTCAACATTATGGAGTGATGGGAAAAACTCATTAAAATGTATTGTATTCTATGGGAAATTATATGATTTTATCAAAATCTCCAAAGTTGCTATCGACACCTATGCTAGTAAATTTAAAGGGGGACAAAGAAGTGAGGTGGAGTAAAGCTACTTCTAGTAAGGAGTTAGATGAAGGTAGAGCTAAAAGCTTATACTTTTTCCATGAAGAAAAGCATGTTCCTATTCATAGGTGTAAAAAGAGGATGTTGCAGATGTATGTGGTTAAGGAAGAGGGAGAGAACAAAGAGATCAATGAAAAAGAAGTAGAAGAAAAACTGAGCATCTCTTTGCAAACAATGTCTAGAGTCTCCATGGTGAGATATCAACAAATCAAGGTATAAGATACGTTAGATAGAATGTTTTTGTAAATAAAAAGTAATAAACAGAATAGGAAGGGAGTTAGAAAGGGTGAAAAAATTGTTGATTGTGGTAGGAGGAGGGATGAAATTGAGTTGTAATATGGTGTGTAGAAACTTAAGATGGCAAATAGGGGGTAAAGAGTTTTGTATAGATGCATTAGTAATAGATATTAAAGGGAACGATATGGTTTTGGGAATGCAATGGTTGTCAGGGTTGGACGACATTGTGTTCAATTATCTAAAGGGAAAAATGAAGTTCTATTGGCCAAGTGAGGAGATGAAATTAACTAGTGAAGGATGTAGAGAAGTGGAGGAGGTGCCTGATAGGAAGTTAGCACAAATATGGAGTAATAATGATATTATTTTCTACTTTATGGTGATGTTTCAAGAGGAGGGAACTAAAGAAATAAAGGTGCAACAAGGATAGTTAAAAACTTTTGTGGTAGAGGAGTAAAGGATGGATCCACCTGCATAATGTTTGGAACAATTATTGCTAAAGAAATTTGAAGTTATTTTTAAAGAACCACTAGGGTTACCTATATGCAAATTCCATGACCATAGGATCCCTTTGAAGGAAGGCACTGAAGCTGTGAATCTAAGGCTATATAGGTACTCGGGTATGTAGAAAAAGTATTATAGTAGAATTAGTGGCTGATATGCTACAACAAAGGATTATTCGTCAGAGTATGAGTCCCTTCTCAGCTCCATTCATTTTGATTAGGAAGAAAGATAGTTATTGGTGATTTTATGTTAACTATAAATCTCTTTACTAATTTTCTACCAAAGACAAATTTCCAATCCCTCTGGTGGAAGAGTTGTTTGACGAATTGCATAGAGCTCAATACTTGGACTTTAGAGCAGGTTACCATCAAATAAGGGTATATGAAGATGACATCTATAAGACAGCCTTCTGAACTCATAAAAGACATTATGAATTTTTCATAATGCCATTTGGTTGTTTTTTTTGGGTGATATACTAGTCTATAGTAGATCACATGAATCGCATTTGAAGCACTTTCAGTTGGTGTTAGAGATCTTAAGGAATCAAAAATTATATATGAAGTTGTCTAAATGTTCTTTTAGCATTTTTTGAGTAGAATACTTAGGACATTTCATTAGCGAACAAGGAGTATCTTTTGACCCTTAAAAGACTAAAGTTGTTATAGATTGGCCTCAACCTTATTGTGTGGGTATTATAGATCATTTATTAAAGATTACAGATAATTGAGTAAACCACTTATCGATTTGTTAAAGAAGGACTCGTTCGTATGGTCTTAGTAGGCAATGATTGCATTCATGACAATGACACATATATTACCAATCGCCCTAGTGTTGGCACTTCTTAATTTTCTAAAGGAGTTTGTTATTGAGGCAATCGCTAGTGGTGAAATAGAGGGTGTGGTATTGATGCAAGATAATCATCCTGTTGCTTTTGTAAGTAAATCGATGTCCAACAAATATAAGTATTGCTCCGTGTATGAAAAAGAATTTATAGCCATTCTTATTGAAAATCTGAAAGGATTTAGTTTTGTAAAAATTCTAATTTAGTTGTAGTTGCTTTGAACGGTATCTGTGGTTACTTGATGTAAAGCAACTGAGTCAGCAACTGTAAATTTTCTGGCACAAATGAAAACAGAAAAATTAAAAGAAAAATAAATAAATCAATACCTGAAATTTGTTAACACAGTTTGGAACACCTTGCTTATGTCTGTCGGGCCCCTATCCAGCTTAATCAATTTCATTAAAGTACTATAATAGTTTTATACAAGGCTTTATTGAGCCGACTCACTCAACCTTTGACATTATCCTTCGTCCTCACACCCCGTGAAGGTAATTCACACCCCAATAGCACGACCACCTAGTGCTAACCTTATAGAGAATTTTCTCAATAATATTCGATAAATAAGAATTAAACAACTCAAGTGATTTAAACTTTAAGGACATAAATAAAGACACTTGAGATAAGAAAACAACTCTCTTAACAAAGTGGTTTCATCAAAAAAAAGGTTAGGATGTTGTCTACTAAGTAACCTAATGTAGACCTTTAATATAATCACTGGAACATCCCATGCACAACAATAGAAATATCACCAACAAAATAAATATTTCTTCACTAAAACGTCACAAACAATGGGTTTGCAAAATACATGAAAATTGCTAGAGATTTTTGCCACAAAAATAACAATAAAGACAACCCAAAAAATCACACAACCCTTATGGAAAACATAACTACCAGATGTGGATCATATCTCCATGAAATCAGCTGCAAAAGATAATCCAAGAAACATCAAAATTACAACTACCACGTCACAATATGCTTGTCTTTTTTCCAACCCAAAAATGACAACACTACAGCACCAAAAATCACGTAAAACATAATAAAAATTCAGCTACAAAATGGTTAATGAAATATTTAAAAAATCAGCTACCTTAGATAGCCATTGTCACAAAAATAGGCTGTCAAGAAGAGTCTAAAAATTTTCAAAACTCTATATCTTGTCTTGGTTAAGATATCGTGATTTGATTCCAATTAAATCCTATAATGACTAGGATTTTTATCCCAAATAAATATTATCTTCAAAAAGTCCCACATAAAGTAGAATCTTCAGTATAATAATATTCCTCAAATAATCAAAATTTTCCCACTACAAATAATGCCCAAAATATCATAACACATATCTTAACAATCTCCTCCTTTTTGATAGTATGTGTCACATATCTAAACTCCCCCTTAAGAAGATAATTAGACACATAAGAACTCCCCTTAATCGAACATCGAATTCTAAATAACTTCCAAATGATATCAACTGCATATAACAACAAGTTCATCAAGTTCACATAAGCAATTTGCAAATATCCGAATAAACAATAATCCAAAGATAGCCACAATGATTCAAAAAACCAATAATCATCCATTTTCCCCCTCGGGACAAAAGGATGCTAAAAAGAACAGCTAAGAATCAACCTAGAAATGAAGAACCTCTGCTTTAGTTTACGGAGGGCATCTAACCCCATTTGAAAAATGCACTCAATCTAATCAATTTCAATAAACAAAGCAGCATATGGATTGATAGATGATGTAGTCGAAGGTTTAGAAGTCCCAGATGAGGAATATGGCAAGTCGAACACTTGAGCTTGCTTGTTTACATTCAAGATCTGAGGCGAAATGTTTAGTAATTTCATAGGCTCAAGAACACTAGATGTTGTCCAAGGAACACCATTGGCATATGAAAATTGTGTATTCAAGCACTGAAAATATAATAGAGAGTGAGGTTTACTACCAATTGCAATCATTGCCTCAATAATGATTCTTCACAAATTGAAAATTTTCTTGGTACTAATGGCATAAACTAACTTGGCCTGAGCTGGATAAACTGAAACCATGTGAGTACTTGGCAACCAATTTGCCAACATAAGCTTAAGGAGCACAAAGTATTTCTGCAACAATGTAGATGCATGCAAGATAGAAGAAGATGGCTAAGCAGTCAATTTACCCCTGGTTAAGACAGTAGCCATCATATCATTAGTCACAACCCAATCATCATATACTTAGTCACCAAGCAAATTATCAAACCCCAAAAATCTATCTAACATTTATGGATCAAATCAAACCTTATTACCCCCCACATACACCATATGATAGTTCAAGGTAGAATCATTTAAGACATCCTTATCAAGATTACAATAAAATTCTCTAACCAATTCAGATTCATAATGTTTCGACAACAACATAGAAGTCAACAAAAATTTTTCATTAAACAAAATATTCAAACAAAATTGTTAATGTTCATCTAAATTTATAGGATGATCAAGGACTAACCCGATGTTTGCAATGGAGTCCCATTTCTGTTCTACAGTAGAAGAATAAAACTTATAGGACAAGGCCTCACTAACTAAAATTTTGATTGAAAATTTTTACGAGGGGGTTGGACAGATGTTCAGGCAACATGTTTGATTAATTTTTGGGACTCAAAAGAAGTAGTAGTTGGGGGTGACATAATCACAAAGATATGAACATTATCATCAGTCAAAACATCTTCCGAATTATAGTCGAATTCCTTAATCATATGTGGCATAACTTGCAACACATCACCAACTATTTGAGACTATTCCTGAATGGAGGAGAGGTCTAGAATATCGACAGGCTCTCAGAGGATGACCTAAAACCCATTGACAACTTCCCACAAGGCAGGTTTTGCCAAAGAAGGCTTGAACGTCGAGAAGGACTGGCAGTCTAAGGGTGAGAGACCATCGGTGACTAGTCCAAATGAGAGGATGAAGCTTAACGTTTTGATTTTCCCAAGGTAGCTCCAAATAGAAGAATGCTTAATGAAGATGAAGAAGGTAGATGTCGATGGAAGGACCCAAATGGGAGAAACCAAAGAGATAAGAAGACTTTGTTTAATTTGTAAACCCAAAATGAAATTCAATTCACCTATTATGCTCATCTCAAATTCATGTGTCATCAACTCCACAAATTCTTCCACCATCTTCAAATGAGTGGAACCAAACATAATATCATCAACGTAAATATGTGCAATCATTAAGTTAGATATAAAGTTTTTTAAGAAATAAGGTCTTGTCATCACTACCTCTTTCATAGCCTTGCTTGAGTAAGTATTGAGTGAGCCTTCCATACTAAGCCCTTGACGCTTGCCTGAGACTGTAAAGAGACTTCTTTAGCTTGAAAACATGATCAGCATGTACTGAATCAATAAAACCTTTCGATGGCTCAACATGTACCTCTTCATGTATAAACCCATTCAATAATGCCCTCTTCACATCTATTTGGTAGAGTTTGAAGCCCTTCACACACGTTATACCCAAGAATATTCTAATTGACTCAAGTCTTGCAACTGGTGTAAAAGTTTTGTCAAAATCAATTCCTTCAAAATGAGAATAACCTTGAGCCACTAATCTTGCCTTATTTCTAATCACATTGCTTTTTTCATTATTTTTATTGGGAAATACCCATTTTGTTTCAATTACATTCATATCCAATGGCATTAGCACCAATTCCCAAACATCATTGCGAGCATATTGTGCTAATTCATCTTGTATAGCTTCTGTCCAAAACTCATCTTGTAAGGCTTGTTTCACATTTTTAGGTTCGAATAAAGAAGTGTAATATAAAAGTCCATCAAATTCCTAATAATCAATCCTTTTGCTCTTTGTTGTCTTCCTTCTATCACTAACTTCTCCAATTACGTTCTTAATAGGATGAATTCTTCTGATTCTTGATGGTGGATCCTTGTTAAAATCATCTTCCTGTGAGTTTCCATTATTTAAAAGAATGATTTTAGTATTACGTACCAAGATGGTTCCTTCTTTTGAAGCAACTAACTTTCCCTCTGTTTGAACAGTTCCTTCATGAGCAATAACTAATTGCAGTTCTGGGCAATTTTTATTTATTAGGTCTTCACAATTTTGAGCTAGTTCGTGTGGCTAGTTTTGAATATTTCCTTCAACTACTTTTTAAACTATCTAATGTACATCTTGCACCACAACAATTATCGATTCCATCACTGTTTTGGTTCTTTGATTAAACACTCGATATTCCTTGCTATATGTCCAATAAAGATCCCTTCATCACTTTTACTCTCAAACTTTCCAAGCTATTCTCTATCTCTTAAAATATAACACTTGCTGCTAAATGCATGAAAGTAGTTGATATTTGGTTTCTTTCCCTTCTAAAGTTAATATGACGTCTTATTCAAGTTGCTTCTAAGATATACTCGATTGCATTTATAACATGTTGTGTTTATCGCTTCAGCACAAAACCTCGACAATATTTTTCTTCCATTTAATATAGATCTAGTCATTTATTGAAGCATTCTATTCTTTCTCTCGATAACTCCATTTTTTGAGAGTTTTTGGTGCTGAAAATTCTTGTATGATACCATATTTCTTACAAAAGTCATTGAAACTTACATTTTCAAACGACCTTCCATGATTTGATCGTATTCTCAACACTATCTAATTTTTAGAATTGTAACTTGCATATAAAGACTTCTAAAAGCCTTAAACGCATCTGATTTCTCTTTCAAGAGTGCTACCCAAGTATATCTAAAGTAATCATCAACATAAGTCAAAAAGTACCTAATTCCACTAATACTAGCATATTGTGTTAGTCTAACCAAATCCATGTTAATTAATTCCAATATACGAGAGGATGTAACATGTGTAACCTTTTTGTTTGACAATCTTGTTTGTTTACTCATTTGGCATGCACTACATATCATCTTGTTATCATTGTTTATTATGGGCAACCCTCTCACTACTTCGAATTTCTTCTACTTAATAAGATCATAGTTGATAAGGTTAAGCTTTTGATGCCAAAGATTCAAATTGTTGTCATATGAGACTAATTTGTAAGAAGTAGTCACCTGCAACACATAACAATTGTCTGTCGATCTTTTGCCACTCACCAAACATTCTCTTTGTTTGGTTAAAATCCTGCATTCATCACTAGTGAATTTAACCAATAAACCATCATCATCACTAAGTTGGTTTATACTCACCAAATTGGTTTTTAATCCATCAATGTGAAGCACATTTTTAATGTGTGGCAATCTATCCATGCATAAGGTCCCTCTTCCAATAATCGAGGCCTTCTTTCCATCACCAAAGGTGATATGTCCATCTACATAAGTTTGATAATCCATCAAGTAACTTCTTTCACCTATCATGTAATGTGAGCACACTATCAAAATACTAACCATTATGTGAAGTAGCCCTCATGGATTTAAGAGTTATAAGAGCTTGTAATTGACCCTTTCTAACCCAAGTGTGTTTCAATAATATGGACTGTTGTTGGAAATTTAATGAATAATGTCTAAATTTTAGGTTTTGACTTCGTTGAAATATCATTTGAAGTAGCTTATAACAATTCGACCTTAGGTGCTCGGTTACCCTATAAAAGTGGCATATAGGTCTTCCATGTGATTTCTCCTTTAACAAATCTAGCATCATCATTTTTCCCATCATTCAACTTGGAACATTCACCCTTGTAACCAATACCTTGAACGCCTATTTTATTCTTACCAATTTTCAATAATTTTCTAGCTTTTCGGTGCCTCCATTTAATATTCTTATTCCCATTCTGTACTGATTAGCTTCAACTTTGTTTCATCAAGCTCATCTATTGTAGATAACAACTTCTTCTCTAAATCTTGAATGATGTTGTCCATATAAGAGTTTTCCTTCTTTAGCTTTTCACTTTTCTTACATGGTTGCACCCACTTTGTATACATTAACTAATAGACTTTGTAAATATCCTCACCTTTGTCCTCTGAATCATTGTAATCACTGTCATAATCTAAAGTTAAACTTTGGGCTGATTAATGTATTTTTTCCTAAAATTCTAGATTGATTTATCCATGGTTTCATCATCAGTTCCTTCCTTTTTAGTCTTTTTTAAGCAAGCAACTGAACTTTTGCTATATAAAGCAACCAATGCAGCATTACTCACATATTCCTCTACACTATCATACTCACTTTTGGATTAATTCTCATTGCAATTGCTTGTGTAGGACTTCCCTTTTTTCTTCTTCAAAGTGTTAGCACATTTTGCTTGCACATGTTCGAAGCCTTAACATTCATGACATCGAATTTTCTTCACTTTTCTTTCACTCTTTTGAGTTTTAGCTTATTGTTTGAAGTTATTATTTGATGAGCTCCCACCAATGTGCCTAAAATTGGGTCTATCCTTATTCACTTTCTTTAAGACCATGTCCTCATTGTCATTAGATTCATGTCCTATATCATTCACGACTTTACCAATCTTAGCTTGCAACGCCAATCCTTTATTCTTCTCTCATTTATCTCTTAACAAATTTGTCTCAAATTTGGTAAAAATCCCAATTGCCTTATCCAAAGACAATTTATTGATATTATGGGGCTTCTTAGATGGATGCAATTTTTAGTACGTATCTTGGAGGCAATGATCGCAATGTCTTCTTAACAAGTTTCAAATTTAAATACTTTTTCCCAAGTTGATGTGCTTGGTTTCTTATGTCACACAGTCTTTCATGGAAGTCTCCAATAGTTTTACTCTTATCCATCTTCAGCTCTTCAAATCTTATAGCCAACATTAGAAGTTTTAAGACTATCATAGATTTCGATCTCTCATATATAGTTGGCAAAGTGTCTCATGCTTCTTTTGTCGATTCATAGGTTGATATAATGGCAAAGCTACCTTCATCAATTGTTTCTTCCTTTTCATCAGCCTTCACTGGCTGTGATAAACTATTTAAAACTGAGTTCCACGCATTTGTTCCTTGTGCCTGAATGAATACTCTTATCCGTGATTTTCACATAGGATAATTGGAGTCATCTAGCAACGATGTCTTGATGATTGATGCCTCTTCTCTTGTAGCCATAATTGCAAAACATAGATCTGCACTAATTTGATGTACCGAGTTATATATTTGTGGGTACTTGATGTAGAGCAACTTAGTCAGCAACTGTAAATTTTCTAATACAAACAAAAATAGAAAAATAAAAATAAAAATAAAAATAAACAAATCAACACTCAAAATTTGTTAATGCAGTTCGATATACCTTGCCTACATCTACAAGCCCTCACCTATCTTAATCACTTTCATCAAAGTGTAATAATTGTTTTATACAAGGCTTTATTGAGCTGACTTACTCAACCTTTGACACTATCCCTCATCCTCATACTCTGTGAAAGTAATTCACACCCCAATAATACGATCACCTCGCATTAACCTCAACAGAGGATTTTCTCAACAATGTTCGATAATGAAAACAAAAATCAAACAACTCAAGTGATTTAAACTTTAAGGACATAAATAAAGACACTTAGGATAAGAAAACAACTCCTCTAGCAAAGTGACTTTGTTAACGAAAGATTAGGAAGTTGTCTACCAAGAAAGCTATTGTAGACCATTGATATAATCACTGGAGCATTCTATGCACAACAGCAGAAAAATCACCAACAAAATAAATATTTCTTCACCGAAACGTTACAAACAATGGAGTTGTAAAATACAAGAAAACTACTGGAGATTTTTTCCACGACAACAACAATGAAGAAACCCCAGAAAAATTGCATAGCCCTAAGGAAAACACAACTGCTAGAGATGGATCATATCCCCATGAAATCAGCTATAAAAGATAATCCAAGATACACCAAAATTACAGCTACCAACATAAAAAATGCAGCTACAAAGTGATGAATGAAATCTCCAAAAATTTAACTACCTTAGATAGCCATTATCACCAAAATAGGTTGTCAAGAAGAGTCCAAAAATTGTCAAAACTCTATATCTTATCTTAGTCAAGATATGGTGATTTGATTCTAATTAAATCCTATCATAACTAGGATTTTCATTCCAAATAAACATCATCTTCAAAAATTCCTACTTAAAGTAGAATCTTAAGCATAGTATCCTCAAATAATCAAATTTGTCTAATTACAAATAATGCACAAAATATTATAACACATATATTAACAGTTATGACAGTGAAGCAATGGTCGCACAATTTGATGGGAAGACATTTTATCATACAAACTAATCATCATAGCTTAAAATACTTAATGGATTAATGCATCACTACTCCTTTTCAATAGAGTTGGTTGTCCAAGCTTTTGGGTTTTGATTTTTTTCGTATGACACAAAAAGAGAAGTGAAAATTTAGCATTAGACTCTCTATCGAGAGTGACAAATACAAAACTCATTGTTTTATCTATCTCACAAGTAAATACAGAGATATTGTCAGAAATTAAAGTGAGTTGGCAAAGTGATAACACTACCAAAAAATTGGTACAGTAGATATAAAATGGAGAATACAAAGGAGTAGTTTACTTTTGGATGGATAACATTTTGAGGTGGAAGCGACGTATTGCGGTGGGGAATTCGATTCTTCTACAACAAGAAATTGATTGAGATATCGCACGCCACAACATATGGAGGACATTTAGGATAGTTAGGAACTTATAAGAGTTCAGCACTTTTTTTGTCGCATATTGTAGAAATATGTTAGAGAATTTGTGAGAAAATGTGAAGTGTGCCAACATAATAAAAATGAAATAGTGGCTTCTTTAGATTTACTTCAACCTCTGCCCATTCCTCATCAGGTATGGATGGATATCAGTATGGAGTTTGTGGACGGCTTGTTGGTATCGAAAGTTTATACTGTTATTTTTCAGTTATTGATAGAATGAGCAAGTATACAGAGATGTTGTCTTCATTGGTAATTTCTGGTGAGAATTATTTCAATTGCAAGGTGAGAAACTTTGGTTTTCGAAGACTTATCATCCTCAAAGTGATGGCCAAATTGAAGTACTCAACCATACCATCGAAACATACTTGTCGTTTATAACTTCTGACTGCCCCACCTACTGGAGTCTGTGGTGTCGCTTCATTTATAGCACCACATTCCACTCGTCGATGAATGTTATGTTGGGAAGGAAGCGGGTATAACACATGCAACGATTAATCAATAAATCTTTACCCATTTGAATGAATTTATTAGGAGTAATATAGAGCAAAAATTTGCAGCAAACTAAATGATCACAAGCTGCCCCAATAATGCACAAATCAAAAAACCAATCACAAAACACAATAATTATTTAACATGGCAAAAACTCCTTCAGTGTGAAGGATAAAAAATCACGGGACCTTTCTTGGTCCAAGCAAATGAAATCCACTATCAAAAATACTGTTTTACAGAGATCAACAGCCACAATAATTCAGAAATCAAAGCCTCAATCTCATATAATCACAAATCAAAGTAGAGAACTATATTTAGAGAGCAATCATAACAAAGGCTTCTGTTCTAAAAAATTCTGGAAAAGTTCCAGCTGTCTAAATCCAATCTTCACCTTTCAAAATAAAGAACAATGAGTAAGGAACATGCTCACCAAAATTCAGCTCGGTCGGACAAAGAATGAAAGACCAAAATCAGAATATGGTGAAGCTTGTCAGTTTTGGAAACACTTTGATACCAGTCCAATTTTGAAACCAAAAACTCAACTTGTAGATCTTCAAAGCAAATCTCCACCATTCAGAGTGAAGAACAATATGTCTTCAAATTGTATACCAAAAATGAGATCGATGCAATGGTGAACAACTTCCCAGTTTCCGGAAATGTAAAACAGGTCGGGGTGAAAAAATTCTCCTTTTGTAAAGGTTGAAGGAGAAAACCAACTCTCTCTCTTCTTTCACTCTAGGCAGCTGAATTTTTTTGGTTGAATGGTAGGACAAAAATTAGCCTTAATGGGCACAAAAGAAAGTGGCTTCAACAAATTTTGGGTTTTACCACATAGGAGGGAGCCCAAACCTTACAATTCTCCCCCTTCCCATCTTTGTGGAGGAAGTTGCCAAACCGACACTTATAGCAAACTATTCCAATTTTAGCTATTAATTTTGAATTCTTTATTCTTTTCATTCTTAGTTATTCATAATTAATATCAATATAAAAATGGGTGACGGTATTCTACCTAAAGAGTAGACACAGGTAATAAATAAGAGAATACTAAAGATTCGAGCCATAGAATTTTTCAATTCTGACACAAGGTACTTATTCGATCTAATAATCGACAAACTTCAAACTTCAACCTTGGTAGAGCTTTTGTACATATATCAGCACCATTATCATCAGTATGAATCTTTTCAAGCTCAACAGACTTGGAATCCAAAATATCATAGATCTAATGATACCTCACATCAATATGTTTAGATCTACCATGGAAAGTAGGATTCTTACTAAGATGAATAGCACTATGGCTATCACAAAATAGAATATACCTCTTTTGTGTAAACCTGAGCTCATTCACAAGCTTCTTCATCCACAACAACTCCTTACATGCTTTGGTGGTTGCAACGAATTCAACCTTTATAGTAGACAAAGCAATACATTTTTGCAACTTAGATTGCCATGCCACAGCTCCCCCTGTAAAGGTAATCAAATAGCCAGAAGTAGACTTTCTTGAATCAATATCTCCAGCCATATCAAAATCTATATAACCATAAAGCATAGGCTTTTGAGTCCCATAACACAGCTTCAAACTTGAAGTACCACGGAGATATCTTAAAATCCACTTTACTGTATTCCAATGCTCCTTTCTTAGATTAGGAAGAAATCTACTAATAGTACTGATGTGTGTTTAATTATTGATATATTTAATCATTTATGCTTAGCGATTAATGATATGAAAATGCTTAAGACACTCATTTTAATTTATATATGATGTTAGGTACAATTTAGAAGCAAAGGAATTAAAATGAGTCAAAAGCGCAACACATGGGCCATTTTTTGAAGATTTATTTTTCCTTATCTTTATGAGGCAAGAAGAAGACAAGAAAAATCAAAATCAAAATAGGAGAATTAAAAGTGCTTATTGAAAAAGAAAGAGACAAAAATGACATTGTAACATCAAAAAACGCAGTGCAGTCTTAATGGGAAAGACCATGCATTCAACGAAACGCATATGCGTTTTGTGTTGAACGCATAGAATCATGCGTTTCAGGGGCGTAAAAGAGGCCTGTGAACAAACATTTTAAAGGGTTGCAAAGTTTATTTGTCACATCAAGAGGAACTGGGGTAGCATAGTAGAGAGACGAGGGGCAGCTGCGGCTTCGGCTTAGACGTAGGCATGAAGGGTGCGGCTTGTGGCTGGAGCAGACAAGAGGAGTGACCTAGTGTAGCAGTAGGCAGGCGTGAGGAGAGCTGTGTGCATGGAGTGAACAGTGGCGTGAATAAGAAAACTTCCCAAGCTTATTTGTCCCATCCAAAAACAGTGATGGGAATAGTGCGGCATAGTGGGGCTAAGTAGGCAGTAAAGAGAGGGATACAAAGGGGTTTTTGGCTAAGGATTGGAATGAGGGTTGAAGCATTTTTTCGGGAAAGAGCCATGAAGGGCTAGGCATTCCGACGTCGGTTCGGAGGTGACATCGATGTGATGACCCGGGTTAAGTATTTTTTTATTATTTGTTGTTTCTTTGACGTTGATGACCCGAGTTAAGTATTTTTTATTATTTTGTTGTTTCTTTCTCTCATTAGGAATTGATTGTGTTATCCTATTTTAATTGATTTGGGTATTGT
>JANIJH010000004.1:52852993-52870548 GCA_024520975.1 Erythroxylum areolatum | reverse complement strand
GCATGCAAGTGAAAGAGTGAATGCTCAACTATATGTTGAATGCCGGACTACGGTCCGATGATAAGTGAATGTGATCAGATAAGAGCATGCAATATGTGTGATGCATTCCATGGCATGAATGCATGAAATATAAAGGTGTTGTGACTTGAGTCGCCTGTATGAGGCGCTTCCACGTAAAGCTATGCTCCGTGACTATGTGATGTGACTGAGCTTAAGGGCCAGTATTGTGATTCGACTAAGCCTACGGGCCAGTATTGGGATTCGACTAAGCCTACGGGCCAGTATTCTGATGCGACTAAGCCTACGGACCAGTACTCTGTATATGTGAGAGGCACTCAGTCACAACAATAAGAACGAATGTGAGTCTCATACAAATGGCATATGCATAATATGAATGTCTAAATGATCTAAGTGTGAAATTTGATTTCTATATGAGATATATGTATGTGTTATGTGACTGGGTGAGCCATCGATGATGGTCTCTTATTAAGTTCGCAAAACTCACCCAAAATTTGCAACTATTTTTCATGATAAGAAGAATTCCCCGTTAGGCCAACGGGAGTATACTTATAGCATTCAAGTGAAGGATAGAGGTCGGGATCAGTTCGCGTCTACATTGCATTTCTCTATTTTATATTGAATTGTATCTTCCGCAACTTATTGTGTATATTTGTATTCTGAAATGATTCAAGTGTTTTGTAATTGTGAAAGAGCCCAAATAGCTATTGAAAATTGTGTTAAGTGAAAATGTTTATGAATGAATATGGGCCCAATTTGAGTTTCGATTTCCGCATTTTGTGTTATCGATTGTGAAAAAAATTATGGGCTTTTGAAAGATTGAGTGCTTTAGCATACCACCATCGCGGGGCACGGATTCGGATATCACCATCGATGTCGGGTTCAGGTCATCGCTGGAGCGGGGTGCTACAAGTAATTCTTTTATAATTCATATTCTCAATCCTATAACAATGTTTGGACTAATCGGCCTAACTTTTGTTATGGATGGGATAATCACCAGAATTACTTCCATGATAGTTTGTAGGACGCACAACAATTCTCATGCAGACTAGAAGCTTCCTATCACGACTCCGGGCCATCTCTGGAAGAGTTGATTTTGCAATTGTAGGAGAATACTCTACAATCCAGAAGGATGGAGGGCAATTTCCAAAAAACACATGGTCTAATGCCTAAGATTTGGAGAGTCAACATGATTCAGTTGCATCTTTAGAAGAACTTGTTAATAATATTGTTGCTAATAATTTACAATTTCTACAGGATATGCAGCAATTACAACAAAATATGCAGTAGGAATTGCAAGAATTCTGACAAGAGACAATAGCAAGCCAATAGAGGATGGAACACCTAAAGGGTCAGATGGCAATAAGGCTTGACCGCCTAGAATCGCAAAGCGAAGAGGAGCAACTGTATAAACCTGAGGTGTACCCAATTGAAGTCTATGTGGAAACTTTACAAAGTGATGAGGAGCTTGAAAATTTTGAGGTCAACCCTCAACAAATTGTTTGTATCGAAGAAGTGGAGAAGGAGCTAGAAGCCGAAAAGGACACATTTTTTAGCTCAGAGGTAAGTACTGAGTCCATGATTATTTTTGAAACTAACTCTTTGCCTTTACATAACAGATTGAAGGAATTGAATGATGAAGAAAAATGTGAAGAGACGTTCAAAATATTTCTAGAGTGTATAGACTCAGTCAAGATTGAGAATCTGAGGATAGGGAAGACGCTAAATGAGGATGATGATCAACTAAGGCCCTATCAGGAACTACCTCGCATGGAGGAGCCACATGTGACACTTGAAGATCACAATTTTATCACGTGAGGAGGAAACATGAAGTCGAGCTAGCGACCCTAAACAAAGACGCTTCTTGGGAGGCAACCCAAGGGAAGTAAATTTCTCTTCGTTTACATTTCTACATTAATTTTTATATGCATGTGTATTTTTAAATTTGTTTGTGTTACTTGTTTTTAAGTTTTCAATCAAAATGAGAGAAAGAATAAAACAAATGAAACAAACATTTTTCTCATTTTCTATTGCTTCTGGGATTATATAATCATGATTAGAGTGTGAATTGACTAGAGAATTTCATAGCAATTTTAGCATGTACTTTTGCTCTTGTGATTGGTCGATATGCATTATCTTTAGAAGAGTAGTGACTCATAGTAGACAAAGCTGGTAAGATTTTGAGCCTTTTTTGATTGATACATCCATATCAGCCTCATTGTCTTTTGATAATGTGTGACCTTCATGATATGTATATCCTGATTTTGCGTTAAATTTCTATTCGAGACCATATTTTTATCACATTAATTAACATTGATATGATTAGGCATTCTTTGTTTTTTGGCAACTACATTAGCCAAATAACCTATCCTATTGACATGATTTTTCCCTTGATAAACCCCTTTGAGCTTTAATCTTTCTTTTTGTATAAATCACATTTTATACTTTTAAACTTAACCAAATGTCCTACCTAAGTCATAAAGCTAGTGGAACATTTGTGATTGTTGAGTTTGTAGATATACAAAATTCTAAGTGTGGGGGTGTACACAGGTAAGGGTTGGTTATAATGTTGGGATGTTATTTTATGTCTTATCATTGAATTTCTCATTTTAATGTAGTTTATTTAAATCTTTATAAGGAAAACAAAGACAGAAAAAAGAGAAAAAAAGGGGAAAAGAAAAGAAAATGAAAAAGGAAAAAAGAATGAAAAAATTTGTTTAAAATAAATGTATCAAGGAATAATTGCATATGTGTTGAAAAGTCGTTTATGGTTTATGCATCTTCCTAAAGTTGTAATAGATGTGTTATTTGAGTATGTTGAATATGAGGTAGAGGTTGGCTTGGAAGATTCACTCTTGTGATTTCATTGGCATAAATTGTATGAGTGATTCCTTTAGATTGGTATAGGCTTCATATGATTTGTGTATGAGAGCTGAATGGGGTTGTGAAATGTAAATGGTGCATTCGTTATAACTGATGGTACCTAGTTTTTGATGAATATTGCTTTGTTTTACTAGCTTTGATGACTTTCATGCTACTTGGCCCCAATATATCTCGTCTTACCTTTACCCACATTACAACCTTGAAAAGTCCTTTGATTCGTGATTTTGCATGTGAACATTAGTGGTGGAGAAATGAAATGATATGCAAAATTATAGATTGTCATGATCATGAATGGTGTTGAGTGTACCCATGGATATATTTTAATTAAACACATTTTTCGGGTCTACCATTAGATTGCTCAGTTTTTGAAGATGATGAATGTTTGATTGATTATGAGTAAAAGCTTGGAATATTGATTTCTTGCTATGATCTTTGAAAGTTATTCATCTTTGTTTATGATTATATATTCTTAGAAAATATGGGAATTGAGTAAATATTTCGGGTCTTTGAGCTTAATTTAGATGTTTTGTTCGAGTACGGAAAAAAGATAAGTGTGGGAAAAATTGAAGTGTGTTTAATTGTTGATATATTTAATCATTTATGCTTAGCGATTAATGATATAAAAGTGCTTAAGATACTCACTTTAATTTATATATGATTTTAGGTACAATTTGGAAACAAAGAAATTAAAGTGAGTAGAAAGCACAACATATGGGCCATTTTTCGAAGATTTATTTTTACTTGTCTTTATGAGGCAAGAAGAAGACAAGAAAAATCAAAATAGGAGAATTAAAAGTGCTTGTTGAAAAAGAAAAAGACAAAAATGACATTGCAACATAATAAAACGCAGTGCAGTCTTAATGGGAAAGACCATACGTTCAATGCAACACATATGCGTTTTGCATTGAACGCATTGAAGCCTGCATTTTAGGGGCATAAAGGAGGCCTGCGAACAAACATTTTAAAGGGGTTGCAAAGTTTATTTGTCACATCAAGAGGAACAGGGGCGGCGCAGCAGAGAGGTGAGGGGCAGCTCCGACTTGGCTTGGACGCAAGCGTGAAGGCTGTGGCTGGAGCACATAGGATGAGTGACCAACGCAGTAGTAGACAGGCATGAGGAGAGCTGTGTGCATGGAGTGAACAGTAGCGTGAATAAAAAAACTCCCCAAGCTTATTTGTCCCATCTAGAAACAGTGATGGGAATAGTGTGGCATAGTGAGGCTGAGTAGGCAGTAAAAAGAGGGCTACAAAAGGGTTTTTGGCTAGGGATTAGAATGGGGGCTGAAGCATTTTTTTGAGAAAGAACCATGAAAGTCTAGGCATTCCGACGCCGGTTCGGAGGTGACATCGACCCCGACGACCCAGGTTAAGTATTTTTTATTATTTTATTGATTCTTTCTCTCATTAGGAATTGATTGTGTTATCCTATTTTAATTGATTTGGGTATTGTATATAGATAATCGGATTTTCATTATTATTCGGTTATTTGTGTATGAACCCATTGGGTATTGTAAATTGATGATTCTAATGCGTTCATTGAATCGTCAATTACAAAACCATTGCTAGAATTTCGATATAATCTGTAATTGTTATGCTGACATTCATATGTAGCGACTACTTATTCGTAATCATTAGGGATAACATGATTTAGGTTAAATGACGCATTGTATGTGATTGTTTCCTTGATTAATCGATTTTTCTAATTCATAATGGTACTGCCTAACTAAATCTAGAGATCGTATCCTAGGTTGTTCGGTGGTTAGGTTTAATTAACGATCATATCTTGATTAAACAAAACCTAAGGAAAAACTCGAGTTAATTATTAACCCACGATTAATAATTTCTAGGAGAGGTTAAAGCACAACAAATTAATGAAATATGCTTAATTAGGGTGTAGGCTGAGATTAAACCAAAGAACCGGGTTCCTACTAAATTCCCCAGTTTTGTTATTTTTTGTATGTTTTCTTTAATTTGTTTTTATTAGTTAGTTTCATTTTATTTTCTTCTTTCAAAAATCAAACCCCCTTGTTAAACCTAAACACTAGTTAATTTCATTTCATAAACTTTACATACATTCTCTGTGGGATCAACCTAGACTCATGACTGCTATAGTAGTAGTCTAGTTATTTTATTTTGACTAGCATAACGACACGCGGTCAAATACCAACTGCATGAGCTATATCTAGTTTAGTACAAATTATGACATACATCAAACTTCCTACTACAGATGCATAAGGAATATTTTGCACGTATTCTTTATCTTGCTCACTGGAAGGAGACTACTTCAAACTCAATCTAAGGGATCGAGGAAGAGGTGTACTTATAGCCTTAGCTATAGCCATATTGAACCAATGTAATACCTTCTCGATGTACTTCTCCTGTAAAAGCCATAACTTCTTGCACTTTCTATCACGAATGACTCTTATGCCAAGAATCTACTTTGTTGGCCCCAATTCCTTCATAGCAAAGGACTTGCTCAAGTCTTTCTTCAAATTCATTTTTCTGGAAGAGTTAGGACCTACAATAAGTATGCCATCAACATATAACAACAAAATGATGAAATCATTGTCAGAAAATTTTTGTACAAAAACATAATGATCAGAAGTAATCTTCTTGTAGCCTTGCTGATCATAAAAGACTCAAACTTCTTATGCCATTGCTTTGGTGCTTGTTTCAAACTATAAAAGCTCTTCTTCAATTTGCAAACATAACTTTCTTTGCCCTTCACCGTAAAACCTTCAGGCTGCTCTATGTAAATCTCCTCTTCTAAGTCAACATGGAGGAAAATAGTTTTTACATCCATCTGCTCAATCTCTAAATTAAGAGTGGCAGTCAAACACAAAATAATTCGAGTTGAAGACATCTTGACCACTAGTGAGAAAATCTCCTTAAAATGAATCCCCTTTTTCTAACTGAAGCCCTTAATAACTAATCTGGCTTTATATCTTGGAGAAGATGAATTCTCTTCTTGCATCACCTATAGATCCACCTATTCTTCAAGGCTTTTTTATCTTTGGGAAGCTTGACTAGTTCAAAGGTCTCATTATGATACAAGAATTGTATTTCATTTTTCATAGCTGCAAGCCATTTCACCTTTTCCTCACTCTTAATAGCTTCTTGGTAGCATTCAAGCTCCCCTGCATCTGTCAACAGCACATACTCACTAGATGAATACTTAGTAGATGGTATGCGATCTCTAGTAGACCTCCTGAGTGGAAATTCTTGTTCCTCACCAAGTACCTCATAATGATCATCAACTGCATCATTTACAAGAATATCAACCCCATCTGTATCTTAAGTATTATCCTGAAGATCAACCTGGTTTTCAATATCAACTGCATCAGGTGTATGAGCTGAAGGAACTGGGTCTAAATCAACTAAACCTTGAATCTGAGGCTTTAATTTCTCCACTCTGCCAATATCTTCAATAGTCTGATCTTCTACAAAGACTACATCATGACTTCTGACAAGTTTCTTCTCAACAGGGTCATAACACCAGTAGCCAAACTCATCTTGACCATAGCCAATGAAGATGCATTGTCTTGTCTTGGAATCTAGCTTGGATCTATCATCTTTTGGAAAATGAACAAAACATTTGCAACCAAATACTCGCAAATGGTCATAGGAAGGCTTTTTACCATACTAGAATTTATCAGGAACATCATTCTGCGAAGCAATAGTAGGAGTTAAATTGATAACATGTGTAACTACATACAATGCCTTACCTTAAAAAGAATTAAAGGACACTCTTTTTTATTTTCCAGCCAAGCAATGAAAACAAATGTCTAACTCTCCACCTTTCAAACCAAAAAGCAAATTCTTCTTAGCTAGAATATTCAACCTCTTCTAACTTATGTGACTTAACCTCTTATGCTATAAATCTAAAGAGCCATCACTCTCAATTGCATTCATAAGATTTGTAGGGATTGTAGTTTGTAACCAATACAAGCCTAAAGCTCTAACACTCTATCCATAACCAAGGACCCATTATAAACCGTGTCGTGCTAAAATAAATTTGTGCCATATCCATCATGATACAAATTTTCACAAGAGATCAAATTCAACCTCACATCTGGTGCATGTTTAACATTTTTAAGCACCAACTTCATTCCAAGTTTGGTCTCCATAGTCAAAGTGCCAATGCCCACTACTTTGGATACAGTTTTATTACCCATCCGTAAAATTCCAGAATCACCAGGAGTATAGGATGTGAAGAGTTCTCTTTTTGAAGCAACATGATGTGCAACACCACTATTAAGTACTCAAAGAATCTCATTGCTAGCAACATTAATTATCATGAACAACTACTAAATCAACTGAAGTAGCAATAGCAACCTGATCATTGTTATCATCATTTCCCTTCTTTTATTGCTTACCTTTGTCACCCTTATTCTCCCTCTTCCACTTAAAACAATACTTCTTGATGTGCCCCAGTTTACCACAATAATTGCATTCAAGGTTCTTATACCTCGACTTTGATTTACTCCTGCTCTTGCCTCTATTACTATGATCTTGACTTTTGCTTTTATTTCTCCCCCTACTTTTAGTAACCAAAATATCTAACTGTGATGTGGAAGTCCCCTGAGTTCTCCTTCTCACTTCTTTATTCAAAACATCACTCTTCATATACTACATGGTTACAAGACCATCAGGAGCAGAATTTGTCAAAGATACTTTAAAGTTCTCCCAAGAATCAGGGAGTGTATTCAACAACCACAATCTCGCAATGTCCTCATCAAATTTCACACTCATACCGGACAACCAATCAAAGATACCCAAAAATTCACTCACATGGTCAAGAATCGAGCTCACTTCTTTGTATTGCAAGCATATGGCTTGTTTAAGCAAGAATAACTTGTTGTTGCCAGTTTTAGAAGCATACAAAGATTCAAGCTTCTCCCACAAAGTCTTGGCATGTGTATCATTGACAATATGATTCAATACATTATTCTCAACTCATTTTCTAATAAAGCCACATACTTGTTGATGCTCAAACTTTTATTCTTTATCAGACTTAGACTCAGGCTTATTAGTAGCAAATACAAGCAAATGCAACTTCTTTAAAAATAGAAGATCTTTCATCTTTCCTGATAGTTTGTGCCATCCAAACAAATCATTTTACTCATATTTACCTCCATCATTCAAACAAGTAAAAATAGACCCAATTTCCAAATTAAATAGGCTCTTATACCACTGTGTTGGGAAGGAAGCTGGTATAACATACGCAACGACCAATCAATAAATCTTTCACCACTTGAAAGAATCTATTAGGAGTAATAATGAGCAAAAATTTGCAGCAAACTAAATGATCACAAGCTGCCCCAATAATGCACAAATCAAAAAACCAATCACAAAACACAATAATTATTTAACGTGGCAAAAACTCTTTTGGTGTGAAGTATAAAAAACCACGGGACATCTCTTGGTCCAAGCAAATGAAATCCAATATCACAAATACTGTCTTACAAAGATCAACAGTCACAATAATCCAGAAATCAAAAACTTAATCTCATATATCCACAAATCAAAGTAGATAACTATATTAAGAGAGCAATTACAACAAAGGCTTCTGTTTTAACAAATTCTGAAAAAGTTCCAGTCATCTAAATCCAATCTTCACCGTTCAAAATAAAGAACAATGAGTAAGGAACATGCTCAGCAAATTTAGCCCGATCGAACAAAGAATAACAGAAATATGGTGAAACTCGTCAGTTCTGAAAACATCTTGAGACCATTCCAATTTTGGAACCAAAAACTCAACTTCCAGACCTCCAAATAAATCTCCACCGTTCAGAATGAAGAACAATATGTCTTCAAACTGTTAACCAAAAATGAGATCGATACAACGGTGAATGATTTCCTAGTTGTTGGGAATATAAAACGGGTCGAGATGAAAAATTTATCCTTTTGTGAAGGTTGAAGGAGAAAACCAACTCTCTCTCTTCTCCCCGCTGAACTTTTTTGGTTGAATGGTAAGACAAAAATTAGCCCTAATGGGTACAAAAGAAAATGAGCTTCAACAAATTTTAGGTTTTATTATATAGGAGGGAATCCAAACTCAACACATTACACCATTTCAAGCAGTATATGGTTTTCAACCTCTGGTGTACACTCCTTACTTTACGGGATATTAGTCAGTTTTAGCGGTTGATCAAGTTCTCATTGGCTAGGAGGCTATGCTAAACATTTTGCAATTTGACTTACGAAGAGCATGAAATCAAATGAAACAGATAGGGGACAGACATCGCACAAAGCAGACTTTTGAAGTGGGAGATTTTGTGTATTTGAGGCTAAAGCATAGCGTTAAAAAACGCTTTTCACAGAAGTTATCAACTCTATTTTATGGTCCCTTTAAAATTCTTTGGAAGATGGGATCGGTGGCTTATCCACTGGACTAGCGGACAACAAAACCACCATACCTTTCACGTTTCGCAACTAAAACGTAGGGTATTGAATTCTGACGTGGTCTCTCCAGTTTTACCTCCATGCTCCGTAGTATTACTTATGCTCAAACAAGACGGAGGCGTTGTAGTATTACTTATGCTCAAACGGATAATGATAACAAATGTCGTAAATAGCATACGACATAGTTGTATGTAAGCATAGTGGAAATCGGGCCATATTAATAATCCATGGAGAACTCTCAACGGTTATTTTAGTCGTTGTTATAGTCATTGGAGGGGACGAATTAACAAATTGGTTTCTCCATCTTTGTTATTTGACAATGACGTCGAATTGCAGAAATTCACTAAGCTAGTAAAATCACTCAACAATAAGAGTTTAAATGTCAATAAAATGAAATTATTTTACCAAATACAAAGACAAGTTAAATAAAATTATCTTATGCTTATATATATATATATATATATTAAACCTGAAAGAGCCACGTGCAACTTCCGTCTTCTCCGTGTCCCCTTTTCCTTAAGCAATAAGAATTGATTTAGGTACCGTCCGAAGGGGTACTTTGGTTATTTACCTCAAAAGTAACCACCTTCCTCTCCCTCTCCCACCATCTCCATCTCCATCTCCATCTCCAAGAAGGCTCAGACGCCAGAATTCAATATCTTCTCCTGTGGAGAGCAGAAAAACAAACGAAAGAGATGGGGCTTTTATCAAACAAGTAATGTTATTTTACGATAGGATTAGGGCTTCGCTGTTATCTTTTGTTTTTTCTTCATTAATTAAAATTGGATACGTTTAAAGCGCAGGATTGACAGGGGAAGCTTGAAACCTGGTGATCATATATACTCATGGAGGACTGCCTATGTATATGCTCATCATGGTACCTCTTTTCTTCTTCCTTCTCTTTGTTGTTATCTAATTTTTTCTTTTTTTTAAAAAAAATCTTGGTTTCCAAGTTTTAAATAAATGGTTATTGGTTTTCTTTATTGAAATAGATTAAACTAAAAGATAATTGAGAGGGGATTGTTGCATATTCTTTTATACATCTGGCTACGAACTGGGAATCAAACAAGCAACCGTCGTTTTCCTTGCGGCGCCGAGGAAAAACAAAACTTTTGCCTGATTGTCTGTGGAATGGGGTTATTCCTATCTGCTGTTATAACTCATATTTGCAACATCTCCTTTTCTGGTGGCTAAATATATTTAGACGACAATTTAATGACAATCGAGGCATTTATCAGGAGATACGGATTATTTTTCCTGTCAAATGGAAGGGAAGTTTTACTGGCTGCACCTTGTTAGCATGTCTTAGCACCGTGTTTTTCGTTAGGTTCTTAAGGTTTCTGCATCCCTTTGTCTTAGGACTGCTATAAAATTCAGGTTGTCTAGTCCTAAATGCCTCATCTTGATCTGAGTAGTTTGAAAATTGGTGATTTGTTCTTCTCGTTGTGGGAAACTGTTGCTAACTTAAGAGGCTGTGCGCTGTCAGTAGACTTGTGTAGTGTTCACTTCGGTTCTTTTATTCTGGAACATGATTACATAAACCATTTGTCAACTGAGTTTATGATCTGATCTCATGTTCTTACAGATATTTGCTTATTGTACTATCAAAGAATCAGATGTTCATAACTACTAAATTCTCACACTACATCGAATCATGTAGTTGTCTTTTGTATATGAACATTATTAGGAATCTATATTGGAGACGATAAAGTCATACACTTCACCAGAAGGGGCCAAGAAGTAGGAACAGGTACAGTGCTAGATGTACTCCTGTTAAGCTCAGGACCAGCCAACTCCCAAGCTCCTTGCCCCACCTGCACAATGCAGGAAGGAGGCCATGGGGTGGTTCTCTCATGTCTGAAATGCTTCCTTGCTGGAGGTTTCTTGTATAGATTTGAGTATGCTGTCAGCCCTGCTCTCTTTCTTGCCAAAGCACGTGGTGGAACATGCACTCTTGCAGTCTCAGATCCGGATGACATTGTGGTCCATCGAGCAAACTACCTGCTTGAAAATGGATTTGGCTGTTACAATGTCTTCAAGAATAATTGCGAGGATTTTGCAATCTACTGTAAGACGGGGCTCCTTGTTTTGGATCAGGGAACTATGGGACGGAGTGGCCAGGCAGTATCCATTGTTGGGGGTCCTCTTGCAGCAGTTTTGTCTACACCACTGCGCCTTGTCACTACCAATGTGTATGGCATGGCAGCAACAGCTGTTGGAGTTTATTGTGCGAGTAGGTATGCTGCTGATATTGGCATGAGAAGAGATGTAGTGAAGGTCTCAGTTGAGGATTTAACAAGAAGGCTAGCAACAGGCATGCTCCAAGTGCTTGAAATCTCTGCAATACCAACCCAAGAGGCTACCTTAGTTGGACGCCAAAGTACTTGATAATTACACTTATTGTCTCGACCTTGCTCTTGACCTGATCATTTGGCTTAAGAGAGACTGTTCCATTTATGTCAATTGCAGCTTTGTTAAGTATGAAATTATGAACTGCCCACTACATTTTGCGGGCATCTGAACTATATGACCGTTAAATATTCTGTTGAAGTGTGCAAAATTGTAGCCAGGGGTAGACTCTCCCATATCTTCTCTCTAAGAAGTCCAAGTTAGTTTTGCATCGATGTAAGTTTTTACAATGCATGACCTGGAAGTGCACATTTGCCTCAAAAAGTTTTGTCGTGAACATCTGAAGATTGCACGATCCACCATTGGAGCTTTTTACGTGGAAGAGTAGGTGGATTAATACAAGCTTATCTATTTGGTAACCGTATTATTTTGTTTATGAGGTCTGATTAGTATATCCTGAACATGACTTACCCAAGAGCTATTAAAAATAAGTATATGATTTATGCATTTAGGAGTTTAATTGCCTCAGAGCGTATAATTTCTTTATATTCAGATTAAGTCATTGTTGGTTCTCTATAATAAGCTTGTGTTTATTCTTCATAAAGATTTGATAGGATTGAAATGATGGACTAATCCCATAAATATCCCAAGTAGTCCAGGCAATCAGTGTTTCGTGCATCTAAGGACCTTAAGTAGCTTAAATTCCCATATGAAACTTAGAAAAGAAGAGATAATAAAAGGATAAGCATTATTTTCTCATAAATATGTCTAACATAAGTGAGAAGGCAACTACTTTAAATAAATTTTAGGTTCTTATGTAGATGGTAGGAAATTAGGCTTTCCTTTTCCTAAGTCTTTAAAAACATGAGAAAATTAGTCTAAAACTACTTTAAATGAAGTTTTAAATTCTTCTTGTGTAGATGGCATGGACTTAGGCTTTCATTCTCTTAATTCTTTAAAAACACAAGAAAATTACAATCTATATCCCTCTCATTCCAACCTAAAACTATAACCAATAAGGTTAGAATCCTCCTCTTTTTTATGAAGTCCTAAAGCTAAACATGTTTCTAGAGGCAACATAAGTAACTTTAGGCAAGTCTTCATACACAGTAGAATAAAAAATATCTATCCTATATCGATGGTGATTCTTCCTTCTCATCCCCCACCCTAAATGTTAACTTACACATTGGCACAGCAATTCATGCCCCTCTAATAGCCATAAATGGCCTCTCTAAGTTGATGGGAATCTCATATTCATACTTCACGTCTATTATATATATATATATAAGCTATCCTACTTTAACGTGTAAGTCTTCCACTACCGTAATTCGGCACCTAATGGACCTATCAACTGGTTGGAGTGATATAGTCATAGGCTTGATTTTTCGTATTCTAAACTTACTAAAAATAGATCAAGGTATACCTTAAGTTTGAAGGTAGTTTGTTTTTGCAAAATTGTACTATACCATTAGTTAAAGGTACCATAACATACTCTTTATGTTTATTTTGTTAGAAATGATTTCTTTCAAAAACTTTAGATAAGAGATTTGGGCTAATGTTTTGACAAATGGGATGTTCACGTGCAATTTTTATAAAATATCGGAATTTATTAAAGTTATCCTTATCCTTCTTTTTTTGTTTCAAGTTTTGAGGGTATAGAATGGGTGACACATAGGATTGATAGAGGATTATGGCTCTTGCTCTAGATTAACACTAGATTTAGATGAGAGTGGCATAAGTGTTTTCAATTTCCACTTCCACCTCCACCTCCACCTCCTCCTCCTCATCCTTTTTCTTAAGTTTGTCCTACCTTTGCACTTGCTTTTCTTTAGTAGTGCAACATCAAGTATTTTGCCACCTCTCAATGTTATGGCTAACACTCTTTCCTTTCGGTTTACCTTTGTATTATTAAGAAGCTTTCTTTTACCTACCATCTAGGTAACTGATTCATTTTCTCCTTCAAATTGTGAATGGATGTGAGTTTAATTGCATTACCTTATTAAGTCGATCTATATGAGTTTTAAGTTTCCCCAAGTTATCCAACTTCACATTGATAGAATACATATATTACTAGAGCATCTCTTCCATCCCCTTATCTTGTAAAGACGGCGGAAATAAAGGTCTTTGTTATTTGTCCCATAAGTCTCTAATAAAGATTGTAATTATTAAAAAAAAGGGTCATCCTTGATGATTGATTTTCTCACATAGTAGCATTGTAGTTTTCATATTCACAATAATTTGAGGTAGGCTACATACTCATACATACATAGGAAGGACTCATATACAAAGTACACTTGTAAAATGCCTTCCTATCATACATATCTCAATTTAACATCTTCATTCATTTAAAAAAATTTAAGCCTTATTGAGAGAAGCTTTTAATTTTCCCCTAACATCCATAATTAAAGAATTCTTGGACAAGGTTTCAACAATTTCTTTGAGTTCCTTAATGGTTTTTATAGAGATAATCACTCTTGTGATAGTATCAATTAAGCTTTGATATGTGAAAGCAAGGCCTTTATAGGAAAATCATATAACTAATTGTAACGAATATTAATGGTATAGACATTGGCTAAGCAAAGCTCTATATCTCTCCCAAGTTTCATGTAATGCTTCTCCCTCTTTTTATGCAAAACTTTTAATTGGCATCCTAAAATTAACAGTCTTATATTAAGAAAAGAATTGTACATAAAGGCATTATATACTTGGTCAAAATTCTCAAAACAATTTATATTAATTAAAGCAAAAACATATCTTTTCTTGACCTCTCTTGCAATAGAGGAAACATATCATTCATAGCACATCTTCAGGAAGACCATTCAAAGGAAGTGTCTAGATCACATAATAAAATTCCTTAACAAAAACGATCATATCTTCCCTAAGTAATCCACAAAGGATTGATAGCAAATGAAGATGAACTTGTTTAAACTTATTATTCCTTCCCTCTAAATCAAACTGATATATAAAAGACTAGCACTAATGATAGGTATGTGAATATCCCTCATGACAATTCTCAGTGGTCGCTACTCTCCAACATAAACAATGGCATTGTTATTGCCACAATACTTGTCAATGTTTTTAGTATGTTTATGATTTGCAGTTATCACTCTTCTTCTTTTTAAGTTTTTTTGTCTATATGTTGCTTGATTTCGAGGTCAATATAAAGTGTATTCTAAAAGTTTATACTTTTTGATCTCCTATATCTCATCAACTACTTGAAAAATAATGAAGGAAGATAAGATTGAAAGAAAGCTAAAATTAACAAAATCTTAACTAAAATAGTTCTCTTATAACAATGTCAAAATTTTGATCATTCAAATCTGTAAGTGTATAGAATTGAATGTAGTAAGTTTAAATCTAGAGTATTCCAAATTATCATTCCCATGAAGACTAATTAATTACTAAGTTTATTAATCATAGCAAAGTAATACTTTAAATCAAATAAAATTTCATGAAAGGTAATTAAATCACTTTACTAGATAAACTAAGGTGAATACTTATCAAAAAGAGATTAATGTAATAAAATGTTAAGATTTTGGGGTTCATTTTTTAGGATATTCAATTATCAGACAAGATTACTTATCAAGATTGAAATAAAATAAAACTATTTTTGAGGATTTTCAATTATCAGACAAGATTACTTATCAAGATTGAAATAAAAATAAAACTAAGATATCTATGTCATCTTTTAAGGTATATAGGTATATCTAATTAAGCAATTACCACCTTTCAATACATAAGTAATTAAATTCAATAAGACAGTTATGTTAGTAGTTATCACAGTAGTCTAAGATATTTCTATCTCTAGATTTAAAGTTTTTATTCTCTTAGTGCATAGATTATACTTTTTCTTTCAGTCCTTTGTACAACCCCTAAAATTGAATGTGTGATGGCTCAACATAAACTTAAAAGTCAATGTCAAAGAGAAAAACTCGACCCAAGTAATAACTAATCATGCATTTAGTTTAAATATCTCACATAAATTATATCCCTAACCTTGGCTATAAATTTAGTTCATACTTTAATAAAGATGTTCATTAGTAAACAAGAAAGAAAACAAAACACAATTAATCATTCTATGGATCTTGAAATCTTGATGTTCTTAATTAAAGCTTGATAAAATCTCCCTCATTCTCCAAAGTTCCTTTAATCTCGTACTAAGACGCTCTCATTTGGATCCTTTTTCCTCTACTCCTACTACTAATCCTCTTTATCCTTTTAACAAACAGAATGGGGCATGTTAGAACTTGTTGGTAACATGTTACTATCTTATTACCATATTCTGAAATTTTCTTTTAATATAACAAAATTTCTCAAAATTGACCCAAATCTTCTCTAAATTTATTCTTTTTTCTTTTGATAGATTGAAAAAAATTCATGAAATAAAATATAAATCATTTAAAGTATCAAATCCTAAAAAAAATACCTAAAATACAAGCACAATGCTCTCAAAATCATACTAAAAATAATATTTACCACATGTCAAATTTTCCCACACTTAAGCATATGCTTGTCCTTAAGGAAATCAATTTGATTCTCTTAAATCAAATAGTATTCCATTCTAGAAAATTATTAAAAAAAATCAAATATATCGATCAAGATTCTCCACCACTCATTCAATTGTAAAAGTTATCAAATTGTGTTATTTTGGTGTTACTTAGTTGAATATGACAAGAGAGTATCGTCTAGTGGAATTCTGTCTATGGTTTGTTTAAGTCAGTCACATTATTTAAGTGTGATCTTAGTTGCATATGAAACCTAAGACATGGAGCTAAATATCTATGAGAGGTACTCTAACTTAATTCTTAGTCTATAACCTTAGAAATTGAGATCGAAAAAGGTGACCTGATGTTGCCCCTATTTTGGAGCAGCTTGTGATATTTTGCCTATACCTCATCATTTAGAAGTCCAAATGTTCTGATTGTTAGTGCTATAAAAATTAGACATAGAGTATGTAACACCCCATGTTAGGGGTTAGAATATTTAGGAATTAAAGTGCATTACATGCATTGCATACCGAGTATTCACTCAAATGTGCATATGTATTTTGATACATAAAAAATAAATGTACATGCGTGTATTGACATTTTTCTAGGTAAAATGGATTTATAATTAATATTAAATCATGAATTGTAGATTATTGATGGTAGAAAAATTATTTGGAGATTATTAGTAATATTTCAAAATTTTTGAAAATTTTATGAAATTTCCAAAAGTTTGGGATATTTTAACCTAGGAAAAATACTTGATTTTATGACAAATGGAAGTGTGACAAATGGCCTGACATATTGGAGACATGTGACAGCTTGCTTGAAGGACAAATGGCTCACATGCTTAAAGCCATGTGTCAATGCGATAGTAAACCACGTAATCACGTGTTTTGGTAAGGCATATTATTGTAGCTCTCTGTTCTTCTCCAAATTGTATGGTCCTTCACCGAGAGCATCATGCTTTACCCAGAACCTTCATCACCTAAACCTGTGATTGACTCTCTGTTGGACCCCGTTTCCAGAGCCCAACTGATGTCGGATCCCGTTGCCGGAATCCACTACTTAATCCTAAAATATGAAACTTAATCATCTTGCCTTGTAGGGTTTATTTCATTTAACCCTAATTTCAAATTGATTTCTCTTGTAAATCATAGCCTTATGACTCTTGCTTTGTTTAAGACACGAATCGCTTCAATCGGAGTTATTTAACTCAAGATATACTCCAAAAACCTAAAAGAGTTCATACCCGACACATGCTCTCTTAACTGACCTCTCACTTGCTTTATTTCAAACTTCTTCAATTTAAAATAATCTTCTTAGGATCCAAAATTTAAAATCCAATTCCTAAGCTGATATGAAATCTTATGTCGTTATAAAATTAACCAAATGAATAGTAAAATGCTAATTTCC
>JANIJH010000004.1:52655864-52678128 GCA_024520975.1 Erythroxylum areolatum | reverse complement strand
TTTCAATTTATAATGTCAACAAAACCCTTTCTTTATCTTTACACGCCATTTTTTATAGGTTCCCTCCTTATTCTCTGTTGCATTCTTCCACTCAAACCTTTATCTTATTCTTGCTTCTCAATAAATTTGTGAAATAATTATGACATCTATAGACTAATTTGATTATTTTAATGGAAGATATGAATTCCAGCTATTTCGAGCGCAAAAGATATTTAAAAAGTGCCATAAAGGAGACATATGATCTTCAAAATCAACTTGATGAATTACTTATCGGATACCATGCACGAAATAAAAAGGCACATAATAGCTCACATGAACCTTGCTACATCCAGATGTATGAAACTAGTCGAATGATAAAGATCGCCAACCATCTCAAAGAAGTTAACTTCAAGACAAGGAAATTTTATGAGAGACAAATTAAAAAACTTATAGATTAAGGTATCTTTATACTGTAGATGTAAGTAGTAGACATATAAACTATTTTAAACGTATCTCAAAGAAAGTCATTTCATCTTATTTCTACTCCCAACCGATGCTTATTTCATTACATTTTGATATTATTTTTTATTTAACTATGACGTTCAAATTTCCCCTGCGTATAAATTCAGTGGACATTTTCACTGCACATTTGAGCAGAGTTAACCTGCTAGTATCAGACAGTGATTAAAAAATTGAATCGGACCATTTTTCAAGTTGGTTTTTTAACTTTTAGTTTGAATTGTCATAATTATAATTATAATTATAATTATTGTTATTACAAAAATTATAATAATAAGATAATTAATTTTATTAGAGTTACAAATACACTTCAAATAAATATTGATACAATTATAAAATAACCAATGAATTATAATAACAATAATTACAATAATTAATATTAATTATAATAATAATAATTGTTATTACAAAAATTATAATAATAAGACAATTAATGTTATTAGAGTTACAAATATACTTCATATAAATATTGATACAATTATGAAATAACCAATGAATTACATCTTTCCAATATATTATACTGCAAGGGCATTTTTATTATTAACACTGTTTTTTGTTCTGTCCACTGCAACCAAACACATTTATGTCTTGAGGACGGGGACAATTTTCTCTGTTCTGTCCACCACAACCAAATACCTTATTGTCTTCAATTTTTGTTCTATTCCATCTTTAGATTTCTGTCTTATTCCGTTTCTGCATGTTGAAGACACTAACTATACAGACAGTAAGTAATTATACTCACTTAAGATCATGATCATACAGTCATTGAAGTTAACAATAATAACCTTCAAAGGAGTTCAATTTTTTTCACCATTGGTAAAAATTATGTAAGAAGAAAAAATTGTGGATGTGAGTAATAAAAGCTATGGCGTTTTTCACTAGTAGGGAAAAAGGAAAGCAAAGATGAAAAAAGAAAAAAAATGCATTTATTCACCATAAAAAATGAATACAAGAGGCTTCATAAGCAACAAAGGTTTGGTTGAAGAAAGTTGTGGGTGAAATCAATGAAAACTTGAATAGAGGTTTTTATTACTATATAGGAAGATGGAAAATCAAAATTTAATTTTGTTAGTTGTTTTTTTGTATGCCATATGATCATTGTTAACATTGTTACCACTCCTTTTAAACATAAACCTAACGAAGTTATCTTTTAGAGTGCAAATTGTGTCATTTTGTAAATGTTAAAGAGTTAATTGGTACTAGAGCTAAAAGTTGGGACTATCTTAACTATTTGGTTAAATGTTAATGATTAAGTCATACCTTTTGCCTTCAAATGATAGTGGCCCTTGCCCTATATAAAATTAGAATGAAGATGTACAAATGAACTCCCTTTCCAAATATTTTTAAATGACTCCGTCAACATTTCTTAATAATAGGATTATTTGATGGAATAAAATAAAAGACATATGTACTTTTGATGAGGCCAACCTAAATAAATAATTATGTCCTTAAACTCTTTAAGGTAGGAAGTGATATTTGTATCAAAACTTTTACAAGGCAATAACTAACTTTATTTATAGAGGCCAAATCTTAAAGTAATTGATAAGGTTACACTTTTGTAATACGAAGGTCACAAGTTTAAATTACGAAAAAATCTCTTTATAAAATGCAAAAAAATATTGCATACAATTAACAAAAAGAAGTAAGGTCTACTAATTGGGACAATTTTTATATAAAAATATTATTATTTTAAGTTTTGATCCTAAAAAATTTTTTATTATTATTTTATTTTCACTTAAAAAAATTTTCTGAAGGGGTCCTTACCTACTAATGATTAATATCCAATAATGGTCATGAAGAGGTCAGTTAGGCCGTATGCTAAAACTTGTCAAATTGGTTCTCCTATTCCTTCCTTCCTTAGTAATCTTTTCAGCTCTTGCTTGATGTATTTACAATTTGGGGACATATATAATTTCATTTTAAAATTAAACTGGTTATTTGGTACAATTTGGGGACATATATAATTTCATTTTAAAATTAAACTAGTTATTTGGAATTTGCTCGGTAGCTATTATTTATGAGGCACAAGAATTAACTTTAAAAATATTAAATTTTCATGTATTTATGTTTTATTTTCATACTACTAACATGTAGTATATGTAGTCATTTGCTTTTTATTATCATTAAATCGTATTTTATGGTGTTTGATAAAGAATTACTAAAAAAATAATTCGCAAAGATAGAAATGATTATAATATCTTAAAACACAGTCTACTCAACCCAACTGTTGTGCTCAAAGATGCAGAAGTGGTACCAAAGCTGGCATGCATCTTAAAACCTATAGACGAAGTTGAAGAATATCCGAATCCGCAAGCAAGCTTTTACAAAAGTCCACCGCCATGCCAGTCCATAGCGATTCCATATTGATACTTAAGCTCGCAAGGTGTCAGATTAGAATGGCAAGCCCTTTTTGTCCTTGTCGGTTAAATTAAGAGTTCCAACACCTCGCGGCTGCATACGGCTACCGTGGAACCTCGTCCGAACGACTGGCACGCTTTCCTATGCTGCCGAAATTTACTTTTATTAGACCATAAAACGACACAGCCCAGATGAAGCGGACCTCTGTTCTTCTGTTGTTTCGTTTTCTTTTCTAATTTTTTCCCCCGAAATTAAAAACTCAATTAATTATATTTTTTACTTATTAATAATAATTAATTATTGATTAATTTAATTAATTATATTTTATTAAATATGAATAATTGAATACATATGAAATTATGTAGTTAATATTTAATTATTTTTAAAATTTTAAATATACTTTTAAGGTACTTTAGATCCAGATTTTAAAATAATTATTAAAAATTTTCTAAATAAATTATACATTATATTATATTAATTCCTAATTTTATCAACAATTAAATAAAATTATATTATCACAATAAAATGAAAATAAAAAGTTATGAGAAAATAGCTAAACTAAAAGCACAAATAAAAACATGTAATGGAATGAGAATTATGACTAAAAAATTGGACAAAAGATTGTCCTTGTAAATAACTCCTCAAACCTCAATCATAAAATTAGAAATAGAAACGGCTTTTACTGGACTTCAGAAATTAAATTTATACTACATTTGTTTCGTTGGTGACGTGTTTTACCAGAACCCGTCTAGTTGTGGAAATTTCTTAAATTTTTTATGAGAAAGAAGATTCAAATTTCCGTAATTGGGACGACGACGTTTGAATTCGGAGAACGCGAATGAAACAAGGCTTTCGAAGTTAGAACCGAAAAGGGTCAGTCATTAACATTCACTACGGCACGATAAGACCTAAAAGAGTCGTAAATAAATAAATTCCCAAACCAAAACTAATTAGCAAATCCAAAATTGGGTATCCAATGTTGTTTAATCACCTCCGCGGTCACTGCACGTGCCAGCCCCCGACCACAGTCTTTCACACGCTTTAATGTGGTCCCCACCACCAACACAAATACCACTTCCTCTCTCTTTATTCGTGCCTCTGTCTGTTTGTATGTACACCAGCAGTGACAAACAACAACAGAGAAAAGAATTAAAAAAGAAGATTGAATGTTTTAGAGAGAGAAAAGGCGAGGAGGGTTAGGTTCCGAATGTACTCTTGCAGATTCAACAGATACTAATTCAACCAGGGAAAAAAAAAAAAAAAAGGCAAAAGCCAAGCACAAGTCTGTCTATTTGCTCTCTCTCTCCCTCTGTTCTTTTGCTTCTTTCTTGCTTTTCCTCCCTCTTTACATATTTCCTCCTCCTTATCTCTATCTTTTCCTGTTCTTCTCTTCTTTTAAGGAAAATCTAAGGCCTTGTAAATGCGAGCTGGACTTTAGGGTTCCTCTTGAAGCCTGTTTTCAGGACATTTGCTTGTTTTCATTAAGGTGACGTTAACATTCTTCCATGTTTTAGGCTCTTAACACCCTTCAAGTTTTCACTTTCTTTTTGTCCTTTTTGTGTTCATCTAGTCTGGTATTCTTCAAACTTGATGCCTCTTTTGTTTGTGTTGTGCTTTTGTTCGGGTTGTATTAAAACTCCTTTTTCTGTTTGGTTCTCGAGAAAAATAGAAATCAAAGGAGTGGAAGATAAGTAAAAGACACGGGAAAATCTCAGCTTTGTTTAGCATCTGTATGACTGATTTCTGGGATTTTGAGAAAGTTGACGAAAGACACTCTATTTTTTTTAAAGGAAAAGATAATAAAAGAAAAGATGGGTATGATGGTGAAAAACAAACTGAGTTGTACGTGTCATCTCTCTCGTAATATTTGCATTTTCTACATTTTCGCAGTAGCCGAACAAGTCGAACTTTTTATGTTTTTCTTTGCCTTTGGACCTAAATCTGCTGTGGATATCTATCTTATTATTGGGTTATAAAGCATATCTGTTATTTGCAGGGTTCGAACTTCCAGATCTGAAGACTCGGAGATCTTCTTTGCTAGTATCTTTTGAAAGTTGAATCCTTTCCTTTAAGTTCTTTCGTTTCGAAGCCTAATCGGTTAGTCAATACCTAGATTGCAGTAGTTGCTTTACTTAGATTGTCGTTCTGCGTTGTAGTTTGCTATGTAAACCACTTCCCTTTCTCATGCTTAACCGTTAAGGTGAGTGTTACTTCTTTAAATGTTTGAATTGATTTTCTATTTGTTAGTTTCCCCGAGTATTTAGGTGATTTTGTTTCCTATTTAGTAACGGCTAATTGGCATTCTTTATGACCATCTTCCAGGATCCTTGTATTTAAAATCCTTCCAAAACGCTTCAATAGGAACCTGGTATCTCAACCTGTAATCAAACAAATTTTGTGACTTGGAGAGCGATCTCACTCACGAGCCAAGACAATGCAGAGGCCTCCACCAGAGGAATTTCTGTTGAAGGAGACCAATCCCCATCTTGGAGGTGGGAAGATTACTGGTGACAAGCTAACAAGCACCTATGACCTCGTTGAACAGATGCAATATCTCTATGTCCGGGTCGTTAAGGCCAAGGACTTGCCTGGGAAAGATGTTACTGGTAGTCTTGATCCTTATGTAGAAGTTAAGCTTGGAAATTATAAGGGCACTACCCGACATTTTGAAAAGAAGAGTAACCCTGAATGGAATCAGGTATTTGCATTTTCAAAGGATCGGCTTCAAGCATCAGTTCTTGAGGTTACTGTCAAGGATAAGGATTTTGTCAAAGATGATTTTGTAGGTCGGGTTTTGTTTGATTTGAATGAGGTTCCAAAAAGGGTTCCACCAGATAGCCCGTTGGCACCACAGTGGTATAGGTTGGAGGATAGGAAAGGAGAAAAACTTAAGGGGGAGCTAATGTTAGCTGTATGGATGGGAACACAGGCAGATGAAGCTTTTCCAGAAGCTTGGCACTCGGATGCTGCTGCTGTCAGTGGAATGGATGCTCTTGCCAATATCCGGTCCAAGGTGTATCTCTCTCCAAAACTGTGGTATTTGAGGGTTAACATAATTGAAGCTCAGGACTTGCAGGCAAATATTCAGGGTAGATATCCAGAAGTGTTTGTGAAGGCTATACTGGGTAACCAAGCCTTGAGAACCAGAATTTCTTCGAACAGGGGCATTAATCCTATGTGGAATGAAGACCTTATGTTTGTAGCCGCAGAACCATTTGAGGAACCGCTGATTTTGAGTGTTGAAGATAGGGTAGCACCCAACAAGGATGAAGTTCTCGGGAGATGTGCAATTCCCTTACAGTATGTTGACAGGAGGTTTGACCATAAACCTGTCAATACCAGGTGGTTCAACCTGGAGAAACATGTGGTGGTGGAGGGGGAAAAGAAGAAGGAAACCAAGTTTGCTAGCAGGATTCACATGAGGATCTGTTTGGAGGGTGGTTATCATGTTCTAGATGAATCAACTCACTATAGTAGTGATCTTCGACCCACAGCAAAACAGTTGTGGAAGCACAGCATAGGTGTACTTGAGTTGGGCATTCTCAACGCTCAAGGGTTGATGCCAATGAAGACAAAGGAAGGTCGGGGAACAACAGATGCTTACTGTGTGGCAAAGTATGGGCAGAAGTGGATTCGGACAAGGACAATTATAGACAGTTTCATGCCTAAATGGAATGAGCAGTATACTTGGGAAGTATTTGATCCTTGTACTGTTATATCGATTGGAGTCTTTGATAATTGTCGTTTACACGGTGGGGACAAGGGTGGAGGGTCAATGGACTCAAGGATTGGGAAGGTGCGCATTCGACTTTCCACACTCGAAACTGATAGGGTTTACACACACTCTTATCCACTTTTGGTCCTACATCCCAGTGGTGTCAAGAAGATGGGAGAAATCCATTTGGCAGTTCGTTTCACCTGCTCATCATTGCTTAATATGATGCACATGTACTCACAACCCTTGCTACCAAAGATGCACTATCTCCATCCACTCACTGTTAACCAACTCGATAGCTTGAGGCACCAAGCCACCCAGATTGTGTCAATGAGGCTAAGCCGAGCAGAGCCACCGTTAAGAAAAGATGTTGTGGAATATATGTTGGATGTTGGGTCACACATGTGGAGTATGAGAAGAAGCAAAGCAAACTTTTTCAGGATCATGGGGGTTTTGAGTGGGTTAATTGCTGTGGGCAAATGGTTTGATCAAATATGCAATTGGAAGAACCCCATTACTACGGTGCTGATCCACATATTGTTTATAATACTAGTGCTTTACCCAGAGCTTATTTTACCCACAATTTTCCTGTATCTCTTCCTGATTGGTGTGTGGTACTACCGATGGAGACCGAGGCACCCGCCTTATATGGATACTCGTCTCTCTCATGCAGAGTCTGCACACCCTGATGAATTGGACGAGGAATTTGATACATTTCCAACTTCTCGGCCTTCTGAAATTGTAAGAATGAGATATGATCGTTTGAGAAGTATTGCTGGGAGGATTCAGACTGTGGTTGGTGATTTAGCTACTCAAGGGGAAAGGCTGCAATCTTTACTGAGCTGGCGAGACCCAAGAGCCACTGCACTTTTTGTGATTTTCTGTTTGGTTGCTGCCATTATTTTGTATGTTACGCCTTTCCAAGTTGTAGCACTTCTCACTGGTTTCTATGTCTTAAGGCATCCTAGGTTTCGCCACAAGCTTCCTTCGGTGCCGCTCAATTTCTTCCGGCGGTTGCCAGCAAGAACTGATTGCATGCTGTGAGTAATTCTGGATGCATGACAAGTTGCATTTGGCATGTAATATTTCCTAGTTGCTGCCAAGTGAAGGAAATACTGTGAGGAGAGAAGCTCGTCTGTTTGACATTGGATGTTGATTCTGGTGTGACGGGTAACCTTCTTCTGAAGGCGGTAGATTTTGTGGATTTGTTGGTCGTTCTAAGTTGTTTAATAGGATTTATGCTTTGAACCGTGAGTTATTTGGTAATCATCTCTGTTCATTTGTATTTAGTAGGTTGTGATTGGAATATTGTGGTCTGTGACCTTCCTTTTGTGCTCTAAGTACATCTAACAGGATTTATGCTTTATAAGTACATCTAGATCTAGTAGACGCTATGAACTCTGAACTCACCTCCTTGTAACATGTAACACTTGGTGGAAGTGACTCACGGTTGCATTTCCCAGAACCAAACAGGAATCCTGTTCTTTCGGTTGCGAACGCTGTTTCGCATAACTTTTGTTGATGTAGTACTCTAGTTTTATTTTTAAAAAAAATTAAAAGAAAACCCGAAAATTATGTTTTTAAGTAGGAAGTTGTTATTCCCATGTTTGTTATCAAGATTGAAGAAGCACTTGTTTTTGTCGGTGATTTGGTCTTTTATTGTGACTGCTTCCACATTTCTTTCTTATTGGGAGGAGTTTGGTGTCACTGATTTCCATCTTTGTTTAATCATCGTAGTAACCTTGCCTCAATACGATGTGAAAGTTCTACGCTGGTAAGGAATTGGTTAAAGTGCTTTTCTACGGTGAGGTTTTCTGATCTCCAACAGCTTTTTCTTACTGGTAATAATATTAAAGTTCAAAGGGTTCATCGATTCTAAAGTTGCAGTTTTTAGTTTCAGTGTTCTGCAGGTCGGTGGGGACCTTGTCTGTGTCTGTTGTCTCTTTTCCCCGCTCCTAATGTTCTCTTTACAGCCTGTAAACGAGCTATCTCTTTGTCCTCTAGTGTTGTGGCCTTTGTCGGCCTCTTTGATTTGGTGGAAAAAGAGTGATGGAGATGAGCTTCGAAACTGAAATGATTGTGTACGAATAGATACTTTGGCAAATTCTTGTCCCATTCACTAAGCACGTAGTGGCCACAAGTCCTAGTAGCTATTTTCACAATTGAGGATGAGGTTTAAGCAAGTTATGCCCTTTTTTATTTTAAGATCACACTAATCAATATGGAATTTATACCCAAAAAAATATTAGAGCCTGCTATTTTTGGGTATTGTTTTCAGTTATTCAATTTCCTTTTTAATTATCAATTTAGTTGAATTCTTTTTAATAGAGGTTGACTTTGTCTTACTTTCTATATTTTTCATTTCTTTCAGACAATGATACGTAGCCCTCAGAATATCGGGGGAATAAGAGATAAATTAAAGGCGGGGAACACCATAGTTGGGAAAAGAAGATAACAAGGACATGCATGAAAGGAAAGCTGCGAGTTGGGTATACCAAGCCTCCAATTCAATGCAACAAGGAAAAGTTAATTGGCAGTCTTTTGATTGTGTTTGAATACTTTTAAAGGGTATCCTATTAAATGAAGTGCTTCTCGTGGTCGTGGAAAGCTATGGATCTGATATGGCGGGTAGCCTAAGGTCTCGTCACCATAACTCCATACCTGGGACCGTAGCTTATGGTTTCGTCATCATCAGTCAATGTTTGGGACCGCATTCGCCTAGGGCTTAAAAAATAGTAATTGTATTGTGAATGGTTTTTGTCTATGAAATTGTAATTTTTTGCAATATGCCAGTTAAATATGATAAATTTATTAACGCCAATACCTTTTTGTTATTGTAACTAATGCACAGGACTCTTTGATTTTTAGGAGTCTGAAAAAGGGTTATAATATATGTAATTTTTTTTGTATTTTTATAAAGAGATTATTTAAACTTATGACTTAACATTGAGTATAATTTATATACACAAAAAATATAATTTTAAAATACAAAACAATTTTTATGCCAATATGTGTCATGTTTTAAAGAAAAAGTGAGACACATAATCTAAAACATCGTCGTGATTTGGGTTATGTTCATAATATACAATTTCATTTGAAATATATATTTTATAAATTAAAAACTTTTATAAAAATAAAATTATTAGATTTATAATTAAGCTTAGTTGAATTTGATAAAGAATAAATTATATAAAATCTTACTAGTTAAAATTTACATATAATTATATTTATATAAACTTAGTTTATATAAAACAAGTTACAATTATTGAAGTGATTTATTGATTAATCGTGAAGATGTGAAAACATTCAATTAGTCAAGGACCATTTAAAGTAAACATTCAATTAGTCAAGGACCATTTAAAGTATTCTTGTTATTCTCTTTCTTCTTCTGTTTTTAACATAATTCTATTCTTATTGGAAACACATTCACATAAACTGTGTGCTGAAGGAATATTGGTGGTACAATAATAGGAACCTTTTTCAACTGTTTCTAACTTTCACAAAGTTCAAGTTAATCTGTCGACCACCATGTTTGATTTGCTTGTGTTGAATGTATAGGGCAGTTACTACTAAGGCTAGGCCGACATTTGGGAAAGAGATGGGATGGACTCTCATGGCACTGCCCTTGTAACCCAGGTTTATATAGTGGGACGTTATTTCCTTGGACCTCACTGGAGACCCTATGGTTCGTTAAAAAGAGAACAACTTACCCAAGAATTTTTGGGCTTAATACCGGAGCCACCCTAGACCTCACCGGGGTTTCAGTGCACGTGGCCTGAATAAATCTGGGTAAAAAATAGTTCTAGTCATTTTTAAAGATATATTTATTATTTTAAAAGATATTTTTTAATATCAAGTTCTATAAATATTTTTAAGCATTTATCAAACTACTTTAATAAATATTATTATATTGTTAGTATGTATATGACTGTTTAAATAAACTTTTTTATTAAAATCAATTAATAATTTTTTTAATTTCTTATATAACAAAATGAATTTTATGGTAAATTGAGTCTTTAAGTCATTTCTTCACCCATTTTCTCACTCTATACAGTGTCACAAATTGTACAATTCAAATTCTCACTCTTAAACTCTCAAAATTTTCAATCATCAAATTTGTCATTAGAAACTACTCGTAAAAGTTTTAAATTATCACTCACAATTGGGATTTAGTAACAGGGAGGAAAAGGAATCAAGCTCATTGTAGGTTTTGGTCACATCTACAATTCATTTCATTGGTGCTTGAAGAAAAATTTCACCTGTCTTTCGAAGAATTGTAGCCCTAGTGGGTGTTCTTGAAGTCAGTTAGTAACTTTAAAGATGGGCTCATTCTTAAAAGCTTAACTTTTTTTAACTTCCTCTGAGTGTTAAGGTTTCGGAATTGGATAAGTTTGGAAAGTTCAAATTTTATTTTTTAACTTCCTTTGAGTGTTAAGGTTTTGGAATTGGATAAGTTTGGAAAGTTCAAATTTTATTCTTTTTTTTTTTGTTAACTAACTTATTTTAGTTCTTGTTTACTGCTACAAGGTTGGTTTTGCATGTTGATTTTATGCATTTGGTAAAATTTAGTGATTTCTAGTTTCCTTTGCTATTTTTCCCCTAAAGTTGATATTAGAGTTTCGAATTTCTAAATTACTTGGTACTTCCTAGTTAGTGTATTGGCTCTTTTGACTATTTTTTATTCTAGTAGCTTAATTTTGTGCATCAGGATCTATTAGTAGAATGTTACTTGGGTTTGTTTCTACTTGTTAATCAATGTTTTTGCAAGTTAAATATGGCTAACAATTTGATGATTTAATACTAGATTTTCGTGAATTCGGCTTTAACCACTTCCTTTGATTATTTTCTTTATTCCTTTTTATTATTACAATTTATTTCTTAGTGTTGTTATTTAGTATAGCTTATTTGGTTTATGATTTTAGCGACTTTAATAGTTTCTTTTTTATGGCTTGTTTATCCCTTTTATCTAGCTTTTTTAAAGCTTCAGTCGTTGTCACTTTTCTTAAGTAGTCTTAGCGCCATTTACAACCTTGTTATGCTTGTCTTGTGTAGCTTTTGTTTGGGTGTTAGGGTAGGAGTGGTTGCTACTTATGGTAGTGTTAAGGCTAGTCATTCGATGAGTTTTAGGGATAAAAGGAATGAAGATGTTGATAAATTGCATATAGGTTCCTGAAATATTGAGACTCTTACAGGGAACTTTTTAGAATTAATGGAGATTTTAGATAAATAAAAGATTCATATAGTGTGCATCTAGGAGACAAAGTAGACAGGGGCTAAAGTGAAAGAGATCAATAAGTTCAAACTTTCATATTCAGGGTATTCAAGCCATACAAATGGTCTAGATATCTTGGTTATCAAAGAACATATACATCATGTTATAGGAATAAAGAGGATCAATGATATGGTTTTATCTTCAAAGATTTTAGTAAAAGATATTTTTTTAAATGTGGTTTGTGCTTATGCACCATAAGTAAGGTTGAAAGAATAACTTAAGCATCAATTATAAGAAGAGCTATATGAGGTGATTCAACAGATTCCCCCTAATGAGAAAATTATTATAGGAAAAGACTTTAATAGCCATATAGGGGCAACCTTTGACGGGTATTCTTGTGTCTATGAGGGTTTTAGGTATGAAGATAGGAATGATAGTGGAACTACTTTGTTATACTTTTCATCTTCGTTTAATTTGGTGGTAGCCAAATCATTCTTCAACAAAAAGAGAGGAGCACTTAGTAACTTTAGTGGTAGAACCATAAAGACTCAGATCGACTACTTTCTCGTAGGGCGAAGTGATTGACCCAGCTGTAAATATTGTAAGGTGATACCTAACATATGCTTGTTAACTCACCATAGATTGTTGGTCATGAGTCTTATAATTAAGTGTTACAAAAAGAAGAGAAGTTCTCGAGGTGTACTGAAGTTAATTGGGGAATTTAAAAGGCGACATTATGGAATGGCTTAGAGATAAAGTCATGTCTAGAGAAGCATGAAAACTAGAAGATGTTAACTAGATGTCGAAGGGAGAAACAACAATTTTATGGAATGTATTTAAGGAGATATTGGGAATTTCTAAAAAGCCTAGAAGTAGTAAGAAGGACTCTTGGTGGTGGAATGAAGACGTCCAAGACAAGATGAAAATTAAGAAGGTTGCCTATAAAGCTCTACTAGATAGTAACATGGATTAAGAAAGTGTAGCCAATAGAGAGAGTTACAAGCTAGTAAGGAAAGAGGCGAAGACAATAGTCTTATAAGTCAAAAGTAGAGCCTACGAGAACTTATATCAAAGATTGAAAACTCAGGATGGAGAAAAGGATATTTTAAGTTAGTGAGCACTAGGGAACAAAAAGTAAGGGACTTTTATCAAGTTCGTTGTATAAAGGATGAAGTAGGACAGAATCTCGTGGAAAAAAATGACATTAAGAGAAAATTACAAAACTACTTTTATAAGCTTTTTAATGAAGGTGAAGATAAAAATATTTTATTAGGTGATTTTAACACTTTTGAACAATATAGTAACTTCACTTTTTGCTAGTGCATCACGAGAGAAGAAACTAGAGGAGCTATAAGGAAGATGAAGAATGGAAAAGAAATAGGACCATATCATATACCTATATAGGTGTGGAAGAGCCTAGGAGAATAGGGTTTTACTTGATTAGCTAAGCTTTTTGATATGATGATCCTTAAGTCTCCAAAAATGTTGAATGAGTGGAAACTTAGCATATTAATCCCTCTCTAAAAAAACAAAGGAGAAATTCAAAGCTATATTAAATATAAAGGTATCAAACTACTCAATCACACTATAAAGTTATGGGAGAGAGTGGTTAAGAATAAAGTGAGAAATGGTACACCTATATCAGAGAATCAATTCAGTTTCACGTTACAAAAGTCCACTACAAAAGCCATTCATCTTATTAAAAATTAATAGAATATTATAGGAATAGATATAGGGAACTGCACTTAGTTTTCATTGATTTAGAAAACGTTTATGGCAAGGTACGTAGGAAAGTCATGTGGAAGCTAAGGAAGTTCTTGTTGCCTATATGTGAGCTATTAGAGATGTATATGAAGGTGTTAAAACTAGAGAAAGGACAGCAAGAGATACATAGTGTTTTTCTATTGATATTGGGCTACATTAAGGATCCTTATTGAGCTCCTTCCTATTTGTAGTAGTTATGGATGAGCTTATCAATAATATCTAAGTGGATGTGCATTGATGTATGTTTTTTACTGATGAGATTATTTTAGTTGATGAAACAAAAGAAGTTGTTATTGACAAGTTAAACTTTAGAGGGATATATTAGAGTTAAAGGGCTTTAAAATGAGCAGGGCTAAAAATGAGTACTTAAAATGTAACTTTTCAGGTTGTAAGGCTATATTTAATATGGAGATCAAGACTGGTATTGAAGTTATACCATGGAAAGATTGTTTTAAATATCTTAAATCTATCATCCATAGTAATGGCGAGATAGATGATGACATAGTTCACTCTATTTAATTAGGGTGGTTAAAATGGAAGAGTGCCTTAGAAGTTTATGTGATAAGAAGATAACATTTAAGTTAAAAGGTAAATTTTATCAGTTAGCAATTAAGTCGGCTATACTCTATCGGGTGGAGTCTTGGACATTAAAAAAGGAGCATAGTTATAAAATGGTAGTGGAGATGAGGATACTTTATTAAATATGCAATCTTATAATAAGAGATTAGGTTATGAATGAAGTGATAAGAGAAAAATTAGGGGTGACTACTATTGATGGTAAAATAAGGAAGACAAGACTTAGGTGTCTCGAACATATTAAGAAAAGACACCTTAATGCTCCAGTGAGAAAATGTGAGAAAATTATACTTAGATTTCGTAAAAGAAGAAAATGAAGACCTAAGAACAATTGGGTAAAGGTGATCAAGAATGATATGACCCTATTAAAACTTATCGAGGACTTAGTTTTTATTAGAAAATTTTTGTGAACTAAGATACAGGTAAAGGATCCTACATAAAGAGGTCGTTCTCTTTTTATAGGCTTTTTATACATTTTTCTTTGATTCTTGTGTCTTTTAATTAGCCTAAACACTTTTGTTTGTAACATTTATTCCTTTAGTTATTTTATTTATTTGTTTCATATTTTTTGATTACTTTTTTTATTTACTTATCTTTTTTTCTTTTTGTTTATTTATTTACTTACTTTATTTTTATATCTTAATTTTCATTTTCATTTTTATTTTTATTTAGCCTAAATATTTCCTTACTTAGCCTAAATATTTCCTTATAATGATATGTTTGATTATTTTGTTTATTTGACTTCTTTTTTGTGTATTTATTTACTTATTTTATCTTTCATTTTTATTCTTGACCTTATTCTGTATTTATTATATTACTTATTTTTATATTTATACTTATTTAATTATTTAATTATCTTTTATGTTTATGTTTAGTTTTAATTATTATTACTTTATTATGTGTGTGTGTGTGTGATATTTATGTGGGTCTATAAAAAATAATCTATCTACCAATTAGGGTTAAGACTGCGTAATTCGTGTATCAATGAGACTTTTACTAGGTTGCTGTCATTTTTATGTATATAGTTATATGTATATGTATTTGTTTATTGTTTTCTTCTAATTATTTGCAAAAACTTCTTATAAGAATATTTTTGGACCTCTTTAGACCCTATATCTTAGAGAGATTTTTACTGAAATGTTGTTATTACTGCTGCTGTTATTATTATATTGTAAAATAAACTTTAAATAATTTAAAATGATAAAAATATTTGTTTAAAATAACTAAAACTATAAGCAAAATTTGTGTTTTCTACCCTCAAATGAGAACATTACAATTTTCATATTGTAATTTAAAAATAACTTGTCAATGAATCGGATTTTTGAGACAAAATATGAAGAAATAGTTATTAAGACTAAGAAGCAGCGATAGTATGGTTAAAATTCATATTGAAGTTTCGTTTTATGTTGGGAAAGTAACCTAACTAGGAATCCGAAGTATTTATAGAGAAGCTTTAGGATTATCTACAAGTAAAGCTGCTCGTTGTCATCTGGTGCATCCTTATTGGGACACATGCCAGGTGTGCATATATTTCAGAACAGCAGGCCTTAATTCCCGATTCTAGGCCCAATGTATAAAAATCTAACGTTTCTTTTTGTCTTACATTGAACTCTTTAGTGAGGGGAGTTGGAATGACTGGACCAGACTGGTAGTTTTCGGTTCAAATGGGTTCAAATGAATCGTATAAATACCACTTGTCTAATTTTAAGAGCGACACTTATTTTCACTAACTTGAGACAAAACTAAATAGTAAATACTTCTCCCATTTATCCTCTTCATTAAGTGGGAAGCAATTAATTACGTGTTATTTGGATACTTATAGAATGATGTCCCAATTGGGTATAAAAAAATCTTTGATAAAGTTATTTAATTTGTAAGATAATTATGTAAAATGACTGATTTATTCCATAAAAGAATTAATTATATTTCAAATTTTAAAATTTAATTTAATTTTATAACTTTTAAAATTTTTTTCCAAATATAGTCCTTAATCAACTCTTAGCTTTAATCTTGATGATATAAACTATATAAAATGAATTCTTCTACCTCAAATAATACGTGCAATTTTAATAAGTGTAATATTTAATACATTATAATTTATGATTTTCAATTTATTCTTAACAATGAAAAAAGGTGGTAAGTTAATTTTTATTTTTTAAATTTAAATTTAATTTTTAATTGATAGCACAACTTTTATTCATTTAATTAACATGGATGGATCCAATTTATGTGGCACTCTACGTTAATGAAGATAATGACAAGGATTAATAAAGTGAACTTTTTGGGGTTATATTTCTATCAAATTAAAATTATTGTCATTTAGTTTTATATTTTTGTATGTTTTAATATTACAAAATCAAATTAAATTTCACTTTTAAATTATAGTTTACCCTTGACCAAATTACAAAATATGAAAAAAAATGCAAGTAGCATATTTGAAATACATAATAAGATAAATAAGTTGTCTCCTCATATGATCTCTACTCTTTTTCTCTAATGCTCTAGTTAATATGTTCATTATTTAATATTATTTTTTTCTTAATTTTCTTAAATTTATAACATGTCATTAATAAGAGGCTCTAAAGAAGAAAAGGTACACATTTTGCTTACTCTAATATATAGAATTTTACTAAATTAGAATTTGTTGTTCTTAATAATTTTGGAAAAAATTATTTGTTTTGGATTATTACTAAAATGTAGTTTAATGGTATGTGTTTGGGAATTACAATAATAGAGAAAAATACAATATCCTAAACAAAGCCTTGATTATTCTTAAATTTAATATTCATTAGGACATAAAGATGAAAATATGACTTAAAAACCTAAGGTGTAAAGCCCACAGTAAGGAAAATTAGTGATAGATTTGTTTTCAATATTATTCTTGATTTTAAGCATGTCTACATCTCTCAGGTTAAGAATGTGCAACATAGCACAAAAAGTACTACTGTTGGGTTTAATACTCCAACAATAGTATAAATTGAGTTCATCTCGGAAAGGACAAACTTTTATTGCAAAAATTTTTTATTCTTTTATGAACAATTTCAATTAAAGATTGAAAATCTACATTGGTTGGTCTTTTATTGTGATAGGAATACCTAAATATATGAAGGTATTTAGAGTTCTATAAGGTTTGATAACAAGTTTGATAGATGATTTGCTCCAATGGTTACAAAAAACTGACTCTTTTTCCTATTTATGTAAAGACCTGAAAGATCTTTAAAGGCATAAAGAGTTGACATTAAAGCACTAATTAAGCTTGAATCTACGGTTCAGAGGAAAAGCAAACCATTAGAAAAGATAAGCTATGAATTTTAATTTATATATTTTTTGATGATGTTTGAAGCCCTTTTCTTATTGAATTACATGATCTATAAGCCTATTGAGGACTTTCATTACTAGAGTGAATAAGTAAGGAGATGAGTGGTCTCCTAGACTTAGTTTCTTTGTTCCTTTAATGAGTTCAATCACCAACTTCCATTACATTTAAAGCAAGATGTCCCCAAATCCTTAGGAAATTTGCTTTATTAAAGTAGGATAATTCTGCCAAGCAATATATGCCAGAGTGACAAAGAATTTGTCAACTTTCTCTATCAAAATCTTAATAGCCTCAACCATAGAGGCTGAGTTAGACTTCAATTCTAGAATTTTGTTTAAGTGAACAACATCATTTCATTGCAGCAATTTTGGATTTTTCACCAGTACAACTTCTTAAGCAAAGCCTTGATTATTCTTAAATTTAATATTCATTAGGGCATAAAGATGAAAATATGACTTTTAAAAACCTAAGGTGTAAATCCCACAATAAGGAAAATCCAACATCTCAGCCTTATCAACTAACCCAACCTATAAGACTATTAAATAGAGGAGTATAAATAGAAGCCAACAGTTGCAACATTACACACCAACGAAAATCAACTTGTCTTCTTCATTTTCCTTTCCATTATTTCCAGCTGGTAAGTGTGTAAATGCACCACTTTCTCCTACACTTGAAACTTTTCTCATATATTCTCTCATTTTATTTGTTTTGTAGCAAATTGTGAGAAATTTGTGAAGGTTAACAACCCTAAAATCTTTTAATAACGCGTAGACTTCACATAGGTAAAATTCCAGCAACAATTATATGCCTTTTATTGTGATTTTTAGTCATCGTACACTAGCTTATAGTTGGATTGTATGACGTGATTGTTTGAAACAATAAATTGAAGTCATAGAAAAAAATAAAAAATAGAAAAGGTGGCTGAAAAATAAGAAAAATATAGGAGGTAGGAGAAGAGGAGATGGTTAAAAAGATGACAATTTTCGAAAATTTAAGTTGTATTAAGGGGATGCAAAAAGTTAAAGGATAAACTGGAATTTACTTCTAAGAAGGGTATTTTTGTATTAATAGAAATAAATGATGGTAAAATATGACTTAATAGTTAATTACATTTTAGTAATTATGGTGTTTAGGTTAGTAAGGATATATTTTAATAATTAAGAATAAAGTGAAAAGGTAATAATATTGGATTATTAAGTGTAACTGAGTTGAAAAATTTTATTAAATTAGTCTAATAGAATTTTGTAATGTCTAAGTCCAAAGGGTGGATTAAGGAGTAAATTGGCCTTATCAATTAGCTGAGTCTGAAATTGAGGTAAAGATAACCTTAAACTGTCCTCTTAGAATAGTATTTTTATTAACAAATTATTATATAATGAATGATATTTTGAATTAGTCATTAATTAAATTAATGATTGACCATTACAATGATGGATTTCTAAATGATATGAATTGTGTTCATTTTACTTCATAAATAATTAAAAAAGTATAAGGTGTTTCGCTTTTATATGTTGTTACATATTATAAGGTGTATCGCTTGTTAATTTGAAAAAAGTGTGTTAAATAAATAGAGACTAGATGATAATATGTTGTGAATAAATGGTATAAATCGTGGATTAGTGGCTTACCTAGGATAGTTTACATTTGAGGGTCAAAGATTGATAGGTTGTTTAGATATGAGTAAGTGATGGCTAGGTATCCGTCCATAAAGCAGGTATCAGGGCATCTTAAGTCCCAGGATATCTTGTGCCAATAGATAAGCACCAGAGTGGTATTAGGATATCCAGAGACTTGGGTGTACTATGCTATTTCGATTATTGTACTGTGTAATGTGCTATATATAAAATTTACAGAGTATGATCTATTTATGATATTAAATGTATTATTGAGGTCAAAATGAAGATCATAGATAAATCGAAAATAGTTTTAGACTTGATCAAAAAAATTTCAGAAAATTCTCAAAAACTTCAAATAGATACAGAATGAGTCTAAATGAGCTTTAAAAACCCCAAAATGTACTTTGGGGATTTAGTTGACACTTTTGAATAAAATTCGGATAGTTTCGGTGACATTCAGTGGTTTCCGGATTTAATTTGAAAATTTTTTGAAGTAACTAAAAAAGTTACCAAACAATTTTAAAATATGATAAAAAGCTTCAAATTTAGGATTCGAGTCCTTAGGAACTAAAATGGGTCAAAACAGAGGTTGTTTAAATAGAATTTGAATAATCCTAAATTATTAGACTAAAATGCCCCTCTTGGAACATAATGAGTATTGATGATTTTAAACTCATTCGAAATTTTTAAAAACATCCAATCAATAAGTACTGACCAAATTAGAGTATTTCATGGTCAACTTGATGATAAGATAATTGTGGAATATTTTTGAAATTTAATTTGGTTAGTAGGTGAATTAAACTCATTAAAGGGCAATTTGGTCTTTTTGTATAAAAATGGTATTAATGGATTATTGAGTCACACTTAATGACCAATGAGAAAATGAAATGGGTGTGATGAGTCATCAGAGATGACCAATGAGAAAATGACATGTGTGTGATGAGTCAATAAAGATGTCCAATGAGATGATGACATATGTATAATTAATGAAGAGTATAAAACGCAAACTTTAGTCACATTTTGCTTCACTTTAGTGTCAATCGTGAGAGCAAAAGTGAGAGTGAAAAGGAAAGGGAAAAGAAGAGAAACCAAGGTGGAGATTCAACCGAGAAAAAAGAAGAGAGATAAAAAAGAAAAGAAAAGAAAAAGGAGAAGATAGAGCTTTGGCTAGGCCTTGGAAAAGTGATCCAAGGAGTTTCTAATGCTCTTCTACCTCCAATCAAGCATCCAAAAAGATACCATAGCCATCCAAGAGAAGAGGAAGAAGAAAATCAGTTGGTAAGCTTACTAGTTTTGTTGAAAAATTGGATTTGTTGTGTTATAGTTGAGATTTGGTTTTGATAGTGTCAATTACACCCTTATGATTTGATATAAAGGTTTTATTGAATTAGAAGTGATTAGGAAAGGAAATTCACTAATCCTAGTGTGTGAAACCTTGGTCAAATTTGGTCAAAGGTATGATCCATTGCCTAAAGTGTTTGGTCTTGCCATTTGATGATTTAAGATTTATGAATGGCATTCGGAAGTTAGTTTAATGATGAAAGAATGAAAGAAAAACCATGAAAATGATAAGATGAAATTTCGACCATAGTTAGGGTTTGATATGATCCAAAATTCTATTTTAATGTTTTATGATGTTCATAACATGATTTTGATGCTAATGAAGCAAAGAAGTGAAAAAAATAATTGATTTGGAATTAGTTTTGGTTAAATTTACGCCAAGGTTGCATGATTATGAAAAAATTGTGAATCAAATTTTATGGCTTAAATGTGTGTATTAAAATGTAATGGAAGTGAATTTGGATTGATTTTAAGTGTTCGAAATATAATGGAATTGAATTGGAAAATTTTAATGTAAAATAAGTAAAGATTGGCCTTAAAGGATTGTTTGGTATAAAAATATGGTTACAATGTAATAACAATGTGAATGTGATTAAGGGTGGTCATTAAGTGTAATTGTGACATTAGAATTATTAAATGAAGTGTTATGTTATTATTTGGGAAAAAATTACTATATGGAATGTATGTAGAAAGTAATGAAGTTGAAATGGTTTATGGTGTATCTAGTTGGAAAATGTAGTAAGGAGTTGAATGTATTCATATTAGGTTTTCAAATCGAAAAACGAAGCCAACTGAAAGATTTTGAAGTGGTGAAAAGGAAATTAGCAAGTAATGGGTGTATTTTAATTGTTTTATATCACTAAATTCTTTGCAGAAGAATTGATGATATGTGATTTTAAATTATGCATTAAATTGAATGATTATGAATCGTCCCATAATTGAATTTGAAAATAAGATGAATTGAAATGCATGAGTTGCTTTTTCCTATGGTACATTTCTAGGCTTTATACATGTTATATTATGTCAGTCAGAATATTCTAATCATGCATGATAGTGTCCAAGGGGCATCTAGAATTATTAGAGAAGAAAGAAAGAGAGAATAAGTCAGTTAGTAAAGTGTTTGTGTCGCCTTCTGAAAGTATGGAGTACATAAAGTGCTAGCCAAACTTGTTACACGTAAGCGATACATAACCAGCTTGGTAACTACTAGTTTATAACGGTTAACTTATAATGAGTAACCAATATAGAACCAACTCCATAAATAGTAATTAACCAATTATAGGTAAGCGATGCAAAACTAACTCTGTGACTTTATGTCTAGTGTACCTTCTGGTAAAGAAACTAATGGTAGGCTATGTTGAGTAAGACGGTTTATGAGAATAATAATGCCACCACTATATATTTTAAAAGTAATTTAAGAGGCACTGTCTAGTATCATTTCTAGTAGTTGGCTTATTTTTAGTATAAAATTTTTCTAAAAACTTATTATCACCACTACTTATTGTTTAGAAAAAGTAATTATATTATGAGCTTAATTTCTAAAAAGCATTTCAAAATAGTATTTTAGATAAATTGAAATTGCACTTTATGAATTGTTATTTATTACCAGATTTTATGATGCACGAACAAATTTTTATGACGATTATTTTACCATAAGTTTTCCTGTTGTATGGGAATATTTCAGTTACGTTGTTATGAAAAGTTTTAAGTTTCAGTAAAATGATTAACCCTCACTGACGGGCTGTTTGGAAACCTTCGAATTGAATTCATTATTGAATTGAATTCAATTACATTAATGAAGTTGGGATTGAATTCAATTTACACTTTTTGGAACAAATCTAGTAATATTAGAATTGAATTCAATTACA
>JANIJH010000004.1:52619829-52630352 GCA_024520975.1 Erythroxylum areolatum | reverse complement strand
AGCCCCCTCTTTCTTTCTACGTGAATACACTCTCCCTATCCTAGGCTTAGTGTTATTCTTGTCATTGGCCCTAACAGGTAGGGGGTTAATGGAGTCTTAATGTTTCTAGAACTTCCCTTGTAATGATTTAGGGATCAACTAAGATTTGGTTGTATTTGTTTTTCTCCTGTTACATAGATTCCTAGCTGGTTTGGAGGTGAAGCCTGTGGATCTACAAAGGAGAACCCATTTCCATTGCCAGACATATACATGGCATCCCAGCAGAGAAATGTATGTGAACTGGTGCTGATTATAAGAAGAGCTGTAGATTTGTTTCTAAGAATTGCTGTATGTAATAATAAAATTTACATTGGTCTGACATTTGAATTGGTGAATCGTTTGCGATGTTTCAGCAAAAGAATTTGGGGGAGTTGAAGCACTTATTGAGGGAAGCACCTCTTGAGGAAAATAGGAAGCGGGAGTTGTCATGTGCGCTTCATCTTTTATTCAAGGACTGGTTATATGGTAATTTTATTGTCAAGCCCTGGCTATTCATTATTATCACTGTAATATGCTAGAAATGAAATGCTTTTTGTAGAGAGTACACATTCTTAATTGAGTTTTTAATACCTAAACTATATTTAATCGGCTTGACCATTAGAAACAAAAATAATCTCTCAAATCCTGCTTAACCTTCTGTACGTGCAGTAGAATATATCAAACAAAGTAAATTTCTTTTGTTTTTCCATTTCATTTTCAGCTCCATAGTAATGCTATATGTTTGCTTCAAATTTTCAACCTGCTTTAAGCATCTCCCTTCATAAGAACTTATTTTGAATTGTTGGAGCAAGTTGAAGACCTACTATTATTTCCTTTATGAATACGTCCTGAATAGGAACGCAAAAAATGTTATTGTTTTCAAATAGTCATGGAGTTTCTTAGGTATATTTGGTAAAAATGGTACGTATTTCATTTGTCTAGGTTTTTTAGAGAACAAAAGTGCTTAAACATTTGCTCTCTAAGTCCAGTATGATGTGTTGAATTGAAATTGGCCTTCATGTAGAAAGCTTACGTCTGTCAGAAACATGGTAATTATAGATTATACTATATATAGCGGTATGTCATTTTTGGGAGAAATTGACACTGTTATTGGGAAACTTTGATGGAAAAGCAACTTGTTTTTGCGAGTGGGATGTCAGGCCTTGAACTGATTAATTTGTTAGGAATCAATCGAGTACATAATACATTCCTCAGATGCTTGTAGCATTCATCTCATGCTTATTCGTGACAGCGGGATTTAATTTAAGCATTTTTGGTCACCTTTTAATCAATATGTATCAAATTTTAAGACTTATTGTGAGGCTAAATCATAAAACCTGGCCTGATGATGTTTGTCTAAATAGTTGTTGAAGCAACCAAGGTTACAGAAACCATGCATTATTGCAAGGTTTTTCGAATCTACAGTCTACCCTTAGGCATCTTGAGATTCATGAATTTGTCTTAACAACTGTATATCTATGAGTTTACTAATTGGAGGCAGCACATTTTGTCTTTGGAACACAGCTTCAGGGAATATCCGCCAGCTTTACTGCCTGCAAGGTGATTAATGTTGGATGATGAACGCGTGACTCAATTAGTCAGCTCTGGGGTGCTCCTTCCGTACCAATGCCATTGATAGTGGCTTTTTAAAGGCAGATGAGAATCAGCTCGTTTTAGTTTGGGAGCTGGTACGCACGTTTCTTTGTTGACAATGGTGCACATATTACATTGGAAACGCTAATCCCAGTTTAATATTTTTTGAAAGAAAATAACACCTGTAATTTTTGTTCATTTAGGTTCGCAATTTTCTTGCGTTCTTGTCTTTCCCTTCTTAGTGTCTCTAGGCTTGTTAAAGTTAATCATAAAAGTTCTCTTTTACTTTCTGCCAATTGTTTAGTCGGTTGGTTTCAAGGACTTCTATGTCATTATAGTACAAGTAATTTCTTCCTCATTTCACTGAAGTAAATATGCACACGGGTATTTGCATAAGATCCTGAGAATACGAGGAGATGAGATTGGAAAGAACTAATCAAAAGGCTTGTTGATTTGGCTTGAAACATGAAGGAACACGGTGTGATTTTAATTCTATTAGAATACAAAGTCGCGAAAACAACCGTATATTGAATTTTACGGGAAGTGCAAGGACAGAAAAACTTTGCAACTATAGTTCCCAACTTTATAAGATTTTCCCGGACGAAGGGATGTCAAAAAGGGCTTGGCACGGGCCGACCATGACTTGACCTGTGGCTTGATTATTATTGTAAAAATGATGCTTTTGACGCTTTTCTTAAAAGAATGTATATATTGTGAGTCGGGTATTGACTACTTTCGGTCCGTTGGGCTGTGGGTCAGTCAAGAGCAGCTCGAGTTCGGTCTGACCCATTGACTTCTCTACTGTATGATTATGACTCCATGGATAAAAATTTTGAAGGTAAAACTTATCGCTTTCTTATGATAACTTTGAATAAAGAAATTTTTTTGATCTTTAAAAATTTCAATCTAATCTAATTCTTAAGCTCATTTTAAATTAATAAAAATTGATTTAAATTGATAATTTGTTATAATTATTTTAATTAATTTACATTATAGTTAATTATTTAATAATAACTTATATGTTAATGATATTTGATTAGTTTATTTTTAAACAAAAGTTAATAATTTTTTGAAAAATAAAATTAAAAAATTTTAAAAATTAATTAAACCATAAGAAAGTAGTTTATTTTTTTATCTGAATTAATGAGGGTATTCTCAACTTGCGGACATTTGACACTTGGTTCTATAGAAGAAATAAATCTATTAGAAAATACTAGTTATATCCTTGTCGTCCACTTGAATGAACTAAAAATTCAGGCATGATCACATTAGAATTGACTCAAGACTAAGCTCTTTTTTTTTGTTGCTATTATCTTCCCGTTTTCAACTTTGATTTATATTGAAAATTTAGATTCTAAAATGAAAATTTATTGAGACACCAAAATGAGCAAGGGTAAAAATTGAAGGTTCCAGGATTGTCATAGTTCGTTAAGATTATTGGGTCCTTAAGTCGTCCCATTGAACGACCTATAGCAAGTTAGCAACATGCATTTTCATTTTAGCTTACTTCGTAGGCGTAAACTATAAATTTATTATTAGTTTCTATTTGAATCAATCTATCGACTTTAATCCTGCATTGGACTAGATTGCATGAAATAGAATTACAATCACAATATCGAATTATAAGAAGATTTTTAATTACTATATTCTAATTGTTCTTTAAATTTATGCATAAAGGCCCCATCCAGTCTAATCAATTACTATATCTCCCTAAGTCCAAGCTTTTTATTGGTCTTACTAAACTTTGATTTGCAAATGACTTGTTTTCTACAAGGCCAATGATAGGTCCATCTATACCCTTATATCATGCTTGAAGGTATTTAAATATCTCTTTGAATTAGAAGCAAACTCTAACAAAAGCCAGTTAGAACTTATCGCTAAGTGTCATAGAAGAAGTAAAATGGCTCTTAATATATTCTATCACATATTTGGGTTTACCTGTATCTACAAGGAAATTAAGGTTTATGGACTGTGCACCATTGTTGGGAAAAAATTCGTAAAAGACTAAATCATTGGTCCAATAAGGACTTTTTTAATGTAGGGATGTTAATGTTGATTACTTTTTTTTCTAAGCTTCCTCCAGATTTAATGGTTGGCTCACTCGGGTCTCCTAAAAGGGGTTATCAAGACAATAGAAAAGATTATGAGAACTTTCCTATGGGGTGGTAGAAAGGAAGGAAAATTTTTAGCTAAGGTCAAGTAGAATGATGTGTGTAGGCCCTAAGAAAAGGGTGGATTGCGGATCACTAAGATAAGCATAACGAAAAAAATTCTCACTACTTGAAGGCTTTGGAAGCTATTGGTAACATAGTCTTTATGTTCACGTTGGGCGTATACTCGTATTCTAAAAAATAGCAGCATATGGGAGCCAACTACTAATACAAGATCCCTCTAGTTCCTATCTCAAATCCTAAAAGCTAAGGAAATACTATACAACTCTGTTAAATGCAAGATTGGGAATGATAGAAGGAATTTTACGTATTATGACAACTGGGAAAAATATTAGTCCCATAATCTACTCACAATTTAGAGATCAACTCCTAGAAGAATTCCTTATAAAGGCCAGAGTGGCAATGTGGATACATGAGCTTAACTGGGGCAATTTTCCATTTGGATTACTCCAATTTGTACTTGATTATAACCTCCAAGTTGACTCAGAAGATAGCTACATATGGCTCAGACATCCCTTTGGCAAGTCTACTAACATATCTTGTAAGTAGTTATTCAAGACTAGAGCAATTAGGGTAGACTAGAACCCATATATTTGGCATAAAGCACTCATCCCTAAAACTTCCTTCCCCAAGTGGTTGGCATTATTGAATGGCCTAACCACTAAGGATAGGATCAACTACCTTAACATTTAAGATAGCTATGTCCTCTGTAGATCAGAGAAGAAGACCATTCCCTATCTCTTTTATAAATGTCGCTACTAGGAGAAGATAAAATAACCTATCAATATGAGGAGAAGGCTATTTAGTCTTTCCTCTATAGTGATTTGACTAATAGAGGATCACATCATTTCAATTAAAGATAAGAAATTTATTATTTTGAAATGGGGAAAATGCATATATAAACTATAGGTTGAAATAAATCACAAATGCTCCCAAAACAAAGAAAAGACCATAGAAGCATTGCTAAAGGAAATTAAATAGTGGAGTAGAGAAACTTACCTACTGTATAAACCCCAAAAGCTGACTTCCTCAATTGTTTCCTATATTTGCTACCTCTATTGCAAGGCTCAACAAGGAAAATGATTAATCTCCATCGATTGTTCCAAAGAAGTTATGGTCTAATCAAGCCCACTACCCATCGAGAGCTAGCCCTATCGTAACTCTAAGAGAAGACAATGATCACTTCTCTTTGTGCTTTTCCAAAGACAACTAAGTCTAAACCATAAATCTTTTGTCTAATTACTAGAATGTGCAGAGTCTATACTAGGTTAATTGTGGCCTTAAATTAACTAAATATTTTCATTATTTACAAGTGTTATAACCTAATCATTTGGCATTAAATTTGGTCTTGCTTTAGCACGAGAATTAGTAAGGAATTATATGATTAGGGAGTTAAGACGATTAAAGCATGATTAACACGTGCTTTAAAAAACAAGGATGTATTGGTAGGAGGTTAGTCAAGAGGTGACCATAATTGGGAGATAGTTAGAGGTTAAACATTTATAGGGGAATTGTTTAAGGTAGTTGGATTTGAGAGGGTTGTATGATAATACCAGAATCATAAACTAGAGACATATACATGTTCACAGATGTTACCTGGATAAAAAAATTTATCATTGTTTCAGCTTTCTTGGCACTTTGTACTCATCCTTTACTTAAATACAATTATATTTTTAATTTAAACTTTAAGCCCTAATACTCTTTAAAATTAGGCAATTTGGTAACTTAGAATTCCATTCTCTAAGTTTTCCAAAGTCCACATATATTTTTGTTAGAAGTTAGGTGCATTTTTGGGAGTATTCCTCCCTGACATGCTCTAGTTCAAGTTGGTTGTAAAAAGTGATCAATAGTTTAGCACACTTGTTAGGACATGTGATGTCGTGTACTAAGAATGGAAAAGAAGTTTTACCTCCAGCCTTGGAGGAAGAAGTCCCTACTGTAATAGGGAACGAAGGCTTTCTATCTCAAATAATTAAAAATTTGGAGAACACAACATCACCTTTAGCTAAGTCTCCAATTGGTGAGAATTCTAAATTGTCACAACCATCAACAAGAATGATGTATTTATGCAAATGATATTTAGAGTTGAAGTCCAATTCGGTCTTTACAACTAAAGCAATCAAGATGTTTATAGAGAAGATAGGAAAACTTTTTGTTACTTTAGTATAGGTCACTAGGCATAATTCTCCTTCTCTAGTAAGAAATTTTTTTGAACGGTTAGAAGGAAAACTTGCACCAAATGTGATGTTTGAAGTTGAAGCTAATGGACTTAATTATGGCTCAAGGGGAAGCTTTTTAGTTGTAAACTATAATCCTATCTCTATTGTTTCTCCTCCATAAATGAGGTTTTAAGCTGATGTGGAAGCTATCAAAGAAGTTATTCGAGAGTTGTATGGGCCTAGTTTGAGACATATTGGTCACTTGGAATTCCATAAGCCTTATCAAGAGTATATTGATCATAATAATCCTTATTTTCATGATTACAAAATTCTTGAGTTTGCTGTGCCTTTTGGTGAAGATGCCTAGTCAACTATAAAACACATTGCCAAATTTACTATTCAGTACAGTGAATTCGCTAATTATAAAAATTTCAACTATTTTAAGCTTACGTTGTTTCCAAATTCTTTGATGGGTATGTCATTTTCCTAGTATGCATTATTGCCTAGGAATTCTATCCTTTTGTGGGCAAAAATGGAAAGAATGTTTCCTACTTAGTTTTTCTAAATTGAACCTAAGGTCAATATAGCCAAATTGTCTTGAGTTACTAAGAAAAATAGCGAGAACATAGACATGCTTACCACACAGTTTAGGAAAGTAAGGATTTGATGTCGAATTACACTCTCAAAGATTGAGTGTGTGAAGTTGGATCAAAGGGGTCTCGATATTAAACTCTAAAAAAATAATTTAAAGTATAAAATTACATGATTTTTATGAGTTGGCAGCAAAAATTTCTAAGCATAAAGAGCTTCTTAAGGAGGAAGGACATCAAAGAAAGAGTTTAGTTGGTACTTATTTTATGGAAACAAGTCCATATGATCCAATAGTGGTTAAGGTTAATATCTATGGAACTTGCATTTTCCTTGCTCTAAAATAGAAGTCACTTGAAGCCAAAAGAAAAGTACAAGCACCAATTACTCAAATGCAATACACTTTTGATATTTCCAAAAGCATAAGTACTTTTTGATTTCTTATTGCAAGAGAAGTTATTACTTTACCGTTAGAACACAAGATTTCTATAATGGAAGAGATTTGAGGGAGTGGCTACTGGAAGTACCATAATACATGGAGTCCCCTTATGAATTCATGCTGGGAAGTCAAGAATGTTATTTAGGATCAAATCAACCAAGGAATTATATTATTTATTGAAGCTAATCAGACCATACTGATAGATAAAGATCCATTTCCACCAGTTGCAACTGTTAATATAATGGAGTTTGGTTTACAACTCTTGTTGGATGTTAAGAGGAAGCTAAAGATGATTGAGGATTGATTAGGGCCAACCATAAGTTTAAATAATGATATTTTTGTTCTTGATTATAGTTTGAATGCTAAATTTAAGAAAAAGAATCAGTGGATTCCTATAATCTAGTAGAAAGTAGAGATTATAAGATGGAATCATAAGACAAATCACTCAAATTTTTAAGCAAAGGTCTGTTGCTCACATTTTAAGCTTTTGGTAAATATTTGGGGAAGAAACTAGAGCCTTTACTTGAGAAGAGGGAATGCAAAATATCAATGTTGGCCATAGGTCCAGGAATTTTAGAGAAAGTAGCTCTAAAGAAATAAGTTGACAATATGGCTCAATATTATACTAACCAAAATGATGGAAATTTTGGGCAAAGATGATAAAGATTTGATCCTAAAAAAAGTGTTTGTTGCTACATTTACTAAGGATACAACTAAGGTATAGGGAAATCTTGTTGCAAATGTCATAGTAGGGGAAGTCTTTATTAGTGGATTTCTTCGTTGTAAACACATATGCAAGTTATCAAGTTTTGTTGGGAGAGATTGGATTCATTCGAATATTTGTATTCCTTTATCTCTTTATTAGCTTTTGCTTTTATGGAAAGGTATTAAGGTGAAAATTGCTTGGGCAATTCTCAACCTTTCCATTCTAAAGTGGATGCTTTAGAGGTAAAATAATATGATATCAAGTGAGACCCATTTAGATTTAAAAGTTAACTCATGGAGAGTGTTTAAAGAACAAGGATAAAGAAAAGATAAGGTCAAATTTAGAACTATTATTAAAAGCAACCACCATCATGCTTGTTAATAGGTTGATGAATGTTTCGATTATAGAGGAATATGATAATTAGACTTTAGAAAAGAGAAACTATGGTACCTGTGACCATAGAAGTCAAATTTCAAATGTTGCAAATCATGGAGAATTCCAAAGAGCTAAAAGGATATGAGAATGTCGAGTTAGTTTTTAAGGAGGAAGAATTTTTTTTATAGAGGATGAGGGTAAATTGAAAGATTTGGAAAATAATCTTGTAAAAATTGATGACTTCGGAAGTTAGAATCAAGAATCACTCGAAGAAATAAATTTGAGTAGTTTAGGAGAATCTCATAATTTGTTTGTTAGTAAAAGTCTTAGTCCAAAAATAAAAATGGAATTAGTCAAACTTCTGAAGGAATATAAAGATTGTTTTTCTTGGGATTATACTGAAATGCTTGGATTAAGTATAAAGTTGGTAGAACTCAAGCTTCCTATAAAGATTAAGTTTTGTCTTTACCGCCAACGTCCTAGATGTTGGTCCAAAGAAGTTAAGTTAAAAATCAAAGAAGAGATTGAAAAGTTGTGTATGGCTAGTTTTATTAGACCATCTAGATAAACCAAATGGCTAATATTGTACATGTAGTTAAGAAAAATGGAAATTTAAAAGTCTATGTTGACTTTAGATATTTGAATGCTACCACTTCCAAAGATATTTATATGATGGCGAACATTGATTCTTTAATTGATGCAACAACTAAACATTCATTGCTTTTTTATAGATTGCTTTTCTAATTGCAATTAAATTTTTATAGCTAAAGATGATATCCATAAAACAACCTTTATATGTCTCGAATCAATAGGAGCATTTGAATAGATTGTGATGTATTTTGGGTTAAAGAATGAAGGATTTACTTATCAAAGGGCTATAAATGCTATCTTTCATGATCTATTAACTTGTACTTTAGAAGTTTATATAAATGATATTGTTGTTAAGTCCAAAAGGAGTATAGACCACAAAAAAATTTAATGGAAGCTTTTTAAACGATGAGAATACATAAATTGAAGTTAAAACCTTTGAAGTGAGCCTTTGGAGTAAAAACAAGAAATTTTTTAGGTTTCTTAGTCCATCAAAGAGGGATTGAATTAGAAAAATAAGATAAAGGTGTTTTTTGAAGTAAAGCCACCTCAAAATAAGATAGAACTCTAAAGGTTTTCAGGCCGAGTAAATTGTGTCAAAAGATTCATTGCTAATCTGGTCGACTAAATAAAAGAATTCTTAGATCTCTTCAATTTGAAAAATTATAAGGGATTCTATGAGAAAAGGCATTAATTGGCATTTGATATGATCAAAGAATACTTGATTAAACCCCTATTTTTGATGTTACCTCAAAAAGGAATACCTTTAAAGTTATATATTTCTACTGCAGAGGAATCTTTTGAGTGCTAACTAGCCTAAACAAAGAGGTAGGTTAAGAGCAAGCTATTTATTGTTTAAATAGAATTCTAATGCCCACAAAAAGACATTTGACGTTATATGTAATTATATTTTTCATTATATTTTCTTGCTCAAAATTAAGAAATTATTTGCTTTAAAATTAGGTTTATATGGTTTTGCAAACTAATTTGATGAAATATGTGCCGAATAAAATAGTTATTTCTGGAAACATTAGAAAGTGGTTTAGGACACTTACAAATTTTAACTTAGTTTATTATCCCCAAAAATCAATAAAGGTTTAGGCATTAGCTCACTTGCTACCCAATGATAGAAATTCAAGGGAGTATACAACATTTAGTGTTTTAGGGATAGAATAAACTACTCATTTCAGAGAACATTGGAGAGTGGCAAATGAAACTTATTTTAACTTAGTTTATTATCCCCAAAAGTTAGTAAAGGGATAGGCATTAGCTGACTTCTTAGGAAACTACCTAATGATATAAATTTAGGGGGATGTGGAGGATTTAATGTTTACTTGTAAGCCTTGGTAATTGAAATTCAATTGTTTTAGTATAAAGGAATCATTTGGTGTTGGGATAGTCATTACTTTACCTAAGGGGGAAAAAACATTTCTTTCAAGATGGACTTTTAATATACTAATAATTAGGTTGAAAATGAAGGCCTAACAACTGGGTTTGAGCTTATGGTAGATCTTACAACTAAAGAAATCCTCATTATAGGAGATTCTTAGCTGGTATTACGATAAGTAGTAGGAGAATATATGTAACACCCCACTCCCGAGTGACCCGAACCCGATATCGTTGGTGATATCCGAGTCCGTGCCCCGCGAGGATGGCGTATTACATCAGTCTATTAGGCCTCGCGATACGAAAATATTTTCAACCAAAGTACTATTTCAATAATCAAATTACAATACGACACTAATCAATTGGGCCCTCTGTAATAACAGTACACATATGTGGAAATACAAATTTACATATAAATCAGAAGTAATAACAGTACACATATGCGGAAATACAAATTTACATATAAATCAGAAAGACTCAAATGCAGACGTGAACTGATC
>JANIJH010000004.1:52581636-52610080 GCA_024520975.1 Erythroxylum areolatum | reverse complement strand
TCCAAGCCCAACATAAAAATAATTATACAAACACATAATTAAATCAATTAAGGCAAAATAATTATATATAAAAAAAATAATTAACGAATAAATCCATAAATAAATAAATAAATAATTCAAATATATAAAAAAAATTTTGGGGCCCAACAACCTATGTATAATCAAGGTGACTTAATTAACTTCCTCACTATGGGCTCATTAGCCTCTAAGTAGCCTAATTGATGTGTTTTTTGGGCTATCCTCATCTTCCTTCTCACTTTAAACAAGACACAACTCCATCAAATCTTTAGAATCCAAGTCCAGCCTAACTTCTGAAACTGCAAAATTAATTATGTCAATAAAATAGCAAACATCATCATATTAAGGTAGTGTCTCATAACATCAAATATTTTACATGTAACCTCTTTTTCCCAACTAAGCACTAGTTCTCCATCATTAACATTGATAATGACTCTAGAGGTAGCTTCCCCCATTTATCCTATATGAAACTCTTATGTTTCATATTTCATATCTATTCGACCCATTAAGTTTTACACATTCTAATATATTTTCAACTATTTGTACATGTTTGAAAACTCTTATTACATATTCAATTTTTTTTCTTATATAAGAAATTATAACATTGTTTATAAATAACAACAATTTTCTCTTTTTATAAAACATAAAATTGTTAAATGCAAGACGTTAACTCAATTGCAGGCGGTAAAAGGATGTTTCTCACTGTGAATCTGAGCACCAAATTTTGCCACTATAACTACAATCTCTCACAACCACATCACTTTTGTAAAACCTACCACATTATTGGACCAACGACGTTGTCCTTTCAGACATTCCCATCAATGGTGGTATTAAAAAACCAATTGGGCATTCAAAACAGAAGATGATGGCATTTAGAAAATTAGGATAATTTTGGTTAATTTAGTTAAGTTAATCATTTTATTTTAAAATATTTAATAGAATCACTACAATAGAATATATAATTGGATATGTTTTATTTTGTGACAGACTAAATTTTGTTGTAAAATGTGGACTTTTGTCGACGACTTAATAATTAGTCGCCAAAAATATGGCTATTTACGGAGTTATATAATATCATCACTGAAGCAGTTTATTTAGCAATGAATAATAGGAGTTGACACCAAAATTGAAAAATTTTGCGACAGTTTAATCATTTCGTCGCTAAAGGTCGTGCGTTTTACGATGATAGCTAAAAACATTAAAAAAACTCAAACTTTTTGCAAGATATACAGTCTTCATTGCAAAATGTTTACTTTTTGCAACGAAAATTTTTGCAGTTAAAACTTAATTTCGTTGCAAAAAGTAAGATTTTATAATTAATTGTTTGATAATTGTTTAATGGTTAGAGTGCTCAATAATCCTAAGGTTAATTATAATTGACTTTTATATTTGATTTTTCATATATTTTTTTCTGTTCTTTACAAATTTGTTTAAATAATATATATAGTTAATTCATTAAAACTCCAAAATTTATCTTTTTTTACATAAAATTTTAATATTAATAAGAAAAACAATAAATTTAAGTTAACTACTATTCAGAAATCTAAAAAATTGTAAATTTTTTTACAATTTTTAAACATATTGATGAAAAACACTTGGTAGCTTATTTAAATTTTGGACCTAAAAAGATAATCATACCTAAAATTTAAATGTTATATAGGATCAAAATATCATAAATATAAGTTAACTACTATTATTATTAATCATTAATATTAATTAACAATAAAATAATGGTACATATAAATAATGAAGTATGGTGAGCAATATAATATAACGAGATATATATGATAAGTACTACAAGATGTTAATTAGAAGTTTAACAATTCTTTGAGACAAAATAATAAATAAAGTTTAAATCCTAATATTTATTTAAAAAGGAAAAGAAATAATTATTTGTTTGGATTCCTATTGACATTAGAGTCAATAGAAAACGTGAAGGGGTTTCGAATGTCTGGATTCCCAAAAAGCCTCCTTGCATGCTCCAAACCATCAGTTGAAACAGTTAAGGATCGTCGACCCTTACGGTCTAGTGAATTGGCACCCTCTTCCAATAACTTCTTTACTTTAGATAAATTTATAGAAGAACCAGTGAACGATTTCTCAGATTGAGTATGCAAGATAGTATTAGACGAACAGCACGTACTAAGCATTTTAACTAATAATCAAAGAGAATAGAACAATCGAATGTAAATCAAACGGTATTGGGAAGTCAAATTTGAACACACGCATACCTGACTGATAAACTCCATGATTGTCATGATGAACAGACATGGTTTTTGCATTCGACCATTATCCTAGATCACCGCTGCCACCATTTTCATCTATGTTCTCTTGAATATTCGAGTAAGCTTAACATAACATATAATATATACAATCAAATGTCCATATAATTGCTTCATAACAAAAAATGAGATACTGATAACAAAGAGAGAGAGGTAATAGTTAGGATGATACTAAAAACATTGAAGAAAAAGATCAGTCATGAAAGGCAAGGTGTGATTAGTGTTTGATGAGGGTTTGTTCTGCATTAATTTATTCTTGATATTGGACAATTTTTCCACATTCCTCCTAACAAAACTCATTTCTACCATCGGAAACTAGTCGCCATGTCAACATTTTGCGTTGAATTCTAAAAAGTCAATATAAGAATTCTTATATGAATATTTGAACATTCTAGCAATATATTAATTTTGTGATCTATCAAGTGAGACTACTTTGTATGATAATAAGGTTAAGAATGTTATGTATGTATTAAGTTTAGCGGATTTAGCTTTAAATTAGCTTCCTAGTTTTGAGCAACTCCATTACATAGGGTTGTGATTTAGCTTTAAATTAAATAATTAGCTTGTTAGTTTTGAGCAAGTGCATTATATATATTTTCTGAAATGTGTGTCTACTAAAAGATTTGGTCTTTAAGAATAAGAGTAATAGGTTGTTAGTATTTAGTTTTAACTGTAATGTCTAACACAAAAACATAATTGATTATATTTCTAGTTTTGACCATTTGACTTTTAAGTGTTATATGTAATCACAACTTCATTTCACATTTAAATAAAGTCATTTACATTTGTATACAATAAGCGGTACAATTAAATGTAAATATGTATATTTACATCTGTTGCAAAAGTAGCCTTCATTAAAGCATTTCATCAAACAGTTAGGGTCGTTTGTCAAACAAACATAGGACTGAGTAAAAAACTTTGAGACATACACTTCCAACACAAAAGCAGAAGAAACTTTCATCCAAAGATGCAAACACAAACAAAAACCCATACACCTTGAGTAGAACATAACAATCACAATAAACTATTACATATAACAGACAAACATAGCACAAGAAGGAGGGTTTGCAAATAGAAAAGAAGAGCAGTACCAACATAGGTAACGACGATTCTTCAACGGTGATAACCAAAACATAAGAGATGACCACAACAAAGGGGACAACAGTTATTGGATGTTGAAAAAAGAGGAATGTTGACGACTAACACAAAAATGAAGAGAGGTTCGTTTTTGTGTTAATAACTTAGTAGAAAATGACATCGTTTCTTGTTAAACAAAATGACGTTTTCTTCGATTATGCAATGTTCATGTTAAAAAATGACGTCACATTTTATGTTCATAATCGTCACAAAATGGTAAACATTATATTAATTACCATATCTAATTATATGTATTACAATGTAATTAAAAAGTAAATTACAATAATGTAAACAATGGAAACCAATATTAAGTATTGATTTGCATTTTTAATAATATAATTAAATATTATTGAAAATGATTGTAAGTGTAAAAATAAATTAAGGTAACAATAATGTTATTTTAAAATTTTGTATGACAAATTAACAACACAAAAATAATTTGTTTACTTATATTATTTATTTATTACAGGAAATTAAAAAATGTACAAAATATAAAGATTTAGCTTCTAATTTAAGAAATCATCACAAAAGATGTAATTTATCGATGAAAATGTGTATGAGTCACTAATAGTTTGAATCTGTATCGACATTTGGTGACGTTTTAACGAATCATAACAAAAGATGACATTTTTACCGACGAAAATGTGTAGGAGTCGCTAATAGTTGAATCTTTACTGACATTTGGTGACATTTTTAAGATTCTTCATTAAATGTATTGAACATTTTTTCCCACTCTTTAATAGATACCAAATGATGTTGTTTTTGGTATCTGTTTAATAGATACCTAACCTTCTCCTCCATCTTCTTTAAACAACCTTCTTCTTCTTATTGTGGTTTGTCTTCTCTGGCTTAGTTATGTCGTCTCTCCTTTGTGTATGGCTTTAGGTGTTTTTTTATTTATTTTCTAATTGCTTGGTCATGTGATGTTGGATGTATTTTTAATGAATATATTTAATTTTATTCGTTTATTTGGGTATTTTGTGATTGGAAAACAAATTGAATGTATAAATGTTAGTGATGGAATGGAACAGGCGTAATTTTGGTTATGATGTTGCATGAATTTTTGATGCATGTAAGGTGTTTCATGAATTGCCTATTATGTTGATTTTAAATAATGTGAGTGATTTGGTTATGTAGGTGTATTTAAATAACTATACGCATTGTGTTTAAGTGATGGATAATTTAAGTCTTTTATTTATAGAAGTGTTTAATTAATAATCATGGTTTAAAAGTTACATTAGGATTAACGAAGATTATAAACCTTTTATTTCTTAGGTTTTGAATTCAAGTGTTCGTTTCACATATTGTTTGAATTCAACCCCATTTAATTTTTAACTACCTAATTATCACAATTATCATAATGAAATAGTTGAAGTGGAAAGTTGACTAAGAATTGTTCTTCAAGGTATTACATATGCAAATGTACTAGCTAAGCATACAAATCCAATCCAATTGGCCAAAGAGATTAAAATTTTAGGGTTTTGTAGTTAATGATATGTCATTGGAAAGAGCATTTCATTGGTGACTTAGAGGTAAGATAATTGAGGAGGAAAAAAGTTAGCAAGAAAAGCTTGAATTGAAGATGATTGTTTCTCTTTAAAGTAGAACAATATTGGGCTTGGAGAGAACCCAAGATTAAATTTAAGTATACATTGAGAACTTACACAAATGTATAGATGAAAATGTACAATAATTGTTTACTATCTTATGTAAATTTTTTCAGTATACATATATTTTCACTTTGAAAATGCAATCTTGGTGTTAGGAACCTTGTTTAACTATTTCTTATAAGATGTTAGACTAAAACTCAATTTGAATCTTTAATGTCACTCTTAGATTGGGTCCTTTGACTTCTCACTCTCGATTGAAGTTTTCCTCAGTCACAAACTATTATGATCCCATCACTGCCACAATTTTACTAATGGTAAGTTACTAATTATGTGTCTAAAACTTGTAGTTTTTGAACAAGTGTATTATGTGAAACACAAAATTGTCTTGTTTGCAGGCTGTAGTTTATTTTTAGAGCGTCGATAATCGACTAACCTCGTTGTTCTTCTTTGTAGTCTGCGATTGTCCATCCGTCCAGGTAAGTCGTCCAACTAATGTCTACCATATGTTTTGCTTTTATAGGACCTAAGGTTGTGTTTGGGTAAAGTGTGAATGCAAAGGATAAGAAGGATGCTCTATTTAAGTGTAAGTGGTTTCATCTTACTGCCATGAAAGTGAACAACAATGTTACTAGCATCAATGTTAGTAAGACATGGTATGATAATGACCCTTTTGTCCTTGCAAGTCAAGTGAAGCAAGTTTTCTACCTCAACGATACTGTATTGGGTAGCAATTGGAAGGTTGTTTAAAAGTTTCAACATCGAAATCTCTTTGATTTTTGTGAAAGGGATAATGGTGGAATAAATGGGGATGGAGATGAAGTATATTAAGAGATTACATTGGAGTTGATTAATGAAGCCATTCGAATAGAAGATGCAGATATATCATCATTCCAAAGGAGAGATATTGATCCCAATATAGTATAAACCAATCTTATCGTGGAAAGAGATGAAGATTATATTCAGGATGAATTAAATGAAAATGATGATACTTTGGCTTAATATATTAGTGATGAAGATTCCAATGATAGTGTAATTAATCATCATGATTTTCAAAACTATGATTATGATGAATAAAGGTAAATAAATTGTTTATATTGTTTGAAATGTTATGTTGACGTTTGAGTTATGTTAATCCGTATTGCTGATGTTTCACTTATATAATGTGTATTGTTGATGTTTTACTTATATTTATGTGGAATTTTTATATTTCATTTATATATATATGCGGAATGTTGGTATTTTATTTATATTATACAGAATATTGATATTTCATTTATAGATATATGCAGAATGATGGTGTTTTAGTTATGTTATGCAGAATGTTGGTGTGTGTTTTATGGTATGCCGAATGTTGGTGTATGTTTTATGTTATGCGGGATGTTTGTGTTTGACTAATGATTATGCAAATGTTGTTCTTTTAGTTATGTTTATGTGGATTGTTGGTGTTTGAGTTATGTATATACATGGAATGTTGGTGTTTGAGTTATGTTTATGCAGAATTTTCATGTTTAACTTATTTTTTTACAGAATGTTGATGTTTGACTTATATTTATGCAAAATGTTCAGGTTTGACTTATATTATCGTGGAATGTTGATGTTTGACTTATTTTTATGCTTAATAATGATATTTCATTTATAGATATTCAATACAATGGTACCTAGTAGAAACAAGGGAAAGAAGGTGGCAACTAGCGAAATTGATCTTACCTCATAGCAACTACATCAATCTGACCCTATTGAACAAACACCCAGTTCATCCACTAATGAAGGCAGTCAGCAACAACTTTTATCTACCTCAAATACTCCTGAGGGATCTTAAGGTCTATTTATCTTTACCACCTATAATTACGCTTTTGCTTAAATATATATTTGCATATTTAATGTGTTTTCTCTTATCGTTATTCTTTTGTTGTCTGGTTCCAATATTATATAAGAAAAAGAAGTAAAAGTATCACTAAAGGTTCTGAGTTGCAACACATGAATGTTGCAATGAACAGCAAGTTGTCTGTGCATATTGATCTCATGCAACGTCATCCTGTTGACAAGATTCAATCAACAAAATTGTCAAGTGTGTTAGGAGTAATTGTCAGGAATGAATTGTCTTTTCTTAAGCATGCCAGGCAGTTGAAGGAAGACAACTTGTTACATAATGCTTTAGACAAAGGTAATTTTTGTATTTATTTAATTATATGCATTTTTTACTTATTTAAAGATTAATTTAACTTATACGTATTGTTCATTGATGAAGTTCAATATCATCCATATTGAGAACCCTAAAGTTTCCAATTGTGTTAGTTCACTGTTGAAACAAAGGGCGAAGGATCATTGTTATTGACTCCATAAGTACTACAAGTCTTTTCCTGTGGACAAGGAGGCAAGGAGACATGTTCCCGAATGGGTGACTATAGAAAATTGGAGTGAAATGTGTGATTGTTGGGCCTTTGCTAAGGTTAAGGTTTGTATTCATTCTCTTCACATTTGCTTCCACTAATTTTATTACACAATTTAATGACTATTTTTTTCTTTATTTAGGATAAGTGTGAGAAACCCAAGGTTTATAGAGGAAAAATGAAAGCTCTTCATAATACTAGCTCCAAATGTAACAGCCCAGATTATCCACTAACAGATATTGTCCGCTTTGGGCCTTGGCCCAGCCAAGCCTTCACAATTTTGCTCTTCCCTCTCTTAAGGAAGAACAACACTATGAGGGCTTGGTTGGGCCTTGTCTTCCTTAAAAGGGGAAAGAGCAAAACTATGAGGACTTGACTGGGCCAAGGTCCAAACCGAACAATATTTGTAAGCAAGGTGATCTGGGCTGTTACACCAAATCATTTATTGTAATAAGAAAAGAATTTGTAAGTTCTTCGTTTAGAAGTTATTATTATATTAGTAAATTCAATATTATCTATTTTGTTTCAATTTTTTTCTCCATAAAACAGAGTCAAAATCAATTACATGAAGAAGAGTGTGATAGGATCATACCCTACAAACTGAACCATTACAAGGAAAGGGAAGGCTAGATGTTTAAAGAAGCACAGAATAATTATGTAAGTAAAATTTTTTTAGAAAATTTAAGTCTCTTTATTTACGTAATACTAACTGATAATATTTAAATAAAATCTCAATTTTAAATTTTAGGATAAGATGCAGTTGTTGCAAAGATCATTGTCTGATAGAAATGAGCTAAATGTAGATGACATTTACAACAATGTCCTTCGTACAAGATTAGGATACATCAAAGGTCTTATGTATGGCCCTAAGCCACTTGGTTCATCATAATCATAACCATGATATATAATGGTGCTTCAAGAGCAGAGTCGGTTGCTTAAGGCTCAGTTACAATGTAATGAAGAAAAGTTAGAACGTACAAAAGAAAAGTTAGAGTGTACTGAACAAAATTTACAACGTAATGAAAAAAATTAAACCGTACTAAAAAATAGTTGACCAAGATTAAAAACATGGTCAAACAAATGCTTAGGTCAAATTATGTAAGTAGTAGTGACGATAAAGAGAAGTCTTAGTTTGTACATAAATTTTTTCTTAACTTTTATAATTAATATTTAATTACGTTTTGCTTTTTATATAAATTGCATATAATTTTTAATTAATTTTGTTCTTATTTTAGTTTTCTTAATTAATAATTATAATTAAATGATAAATTGTTGTAAAAAATAAATATTCATCATCAACAAATATTTTGGCTACAATTATTAAATCGTCACTAAAACCTTTAGCTACAGGTACAAATCGTCATCAAAACTTTTTTGCTACGGTTTTCAAATGGCGCAAATAACTTTTACCTACGTTACAAAAAACATAGCTAAATATATTTTGCTACCAAAAATTAATCAACGCTAAAACATTTTAGCTACAAAAAATAAATCATTGCCATACATCTTTCACCACAAACAATAAACATCGCAATATATAAGTTGCGACCATTTTTATATTTGTCACCTATCATTGTTTGTGAAGGAAGACTAATCGTCGTAGAAATGTTTTCCGACGATTTTAGAAAAACGTCATAGATAATGTTTTGCTACCGATTTGTTTTTGTCACTAAATGTTTTTGGCGACGATGTTATGTCTTTCTATGACGAAAGTTTTCATTGCCTATAACCTGTTCTATTGTAGTGAATTATGTAAATGCTATATGTATACTAATATGTAAAGTCATCAACTTAATTATATAATCATCTACATCAGTACCATTAACTTTAGATTATATTCGTAACAAATTAGAAGTTGCGCATTTGATTAATATTTTTAATAGCTATAATTAATATTTAAAATTAAATAAAATTATGTATTTGAAATTTAATTTACCAAACAAAAATGAGAAATATATTTCAATTAGACTTGAATTTCAAAAAAATTTCATAAAAATATAATATTGAAGAAAATTATAATAACTAATTTTATATATGTAATTTTAGTAAATTATTCATTTATGACAAAAAAGATACCATAAAATTATTTAGGTGCTTTTTTAAAAGCATTATTTTATTATTTTATTGAAAATTATTATTAGTTTAGTATATTAGCCTAAGTTGGGATCACAAATTTAAAACTATTTATACGAAGATCTATGCTATTTAGGAAAAAAAAAAATACAGAGAGAATCATGTTCATGCGAAGGGTGAAATTTCAACCTCAAGCTTCTATTTTAGATAGGTTCTGTTTTATTTAAATTGGAACCAGAACTACAAAAAATAGCTATCCTTTTCCGATTTTTATATGTAAATTTGGCTTTTGGGTTTAGAAGCCTGGGGATAACTGCAATGAAATAGTTTTGCTTAATGTTTTCTAATTTATTTAAATTGGTCTCCAGCTTCAGTCATGGTGACGGAGCTAAATAAGCAGATGAAAATCAATCTAAGACTTAGAAAGGTTATGATTCTTATCCTTTTCGTGAATGGACACTAGCAAAAAGTTTTCCAACAAAATAAAATAAATGCCATTGAGATTTAATAAGAATGTTCATTTCATCAACTTGTGGTTTGTACGTTACCTCAAAATCACTAACTTCATCTATTCTCCTAAATGCCACCCTCTATCGAAATCTTTAGTTCAGCAATTGAATTTGTAGGTAAATAATAATTTTCATAATTTTAGTATATATAAAAACAAACAAAATAATTAATTATTGATGAGCTTGTTTTGGAGACTACAAAATTAATTAAACTTGTATACGAAGTATTCAGTAAATTTTAGAAGCTTGTTTATTCCCCTCCAAAATCTATCTAAACTTAATCTAATTAACGACATGGATCATAGCTAGAAACTGAAAGAGAGACAAAAGGAATATATATGTAACTAAGACACTAAAAAAGTTCGCTGTAGTAGTGGTTGAAACTGTTGTTGGAAGGTAACTAGAGACGTTCGAAGCACTTGTTTTGGAGACGAGATAACAAAGCTTGGTTCTCTTGTTGAAGAAGAAGTGCTCTCTTCCTCAACTTCTTGTTCTCTTCCAGTATGCTTTTGTTCTCCATGTACAGTTTCAAGTTCTTCATTTTCATCTCTGTTTTCGTTGCTCTCATCTTCTTCTCCTTTTCTTCTTTTAGAGCCCTTCTCCACCTGTAACTTCACATACATACACAAATTTCCTTTTCAGATATATATGCACACAATTGCAGTATATACATGGCAATATATAAACTATGAAGAAACTCACCTGCTAAGGCGGCGACATCGTCGTGCCTTGTGTCTTTTTAAAGACTGTAGATTACCAATGTGTAAATAGTTGCATGAGTTCATATTGGAAGAGTTCATGTACTTTTTTTTTCTTGTACTCTAACAAAGTTATAGTTTCTGCTGTGGATGAGGATTATAAGTATGAGATTTTGATATCTGGTAAAGAAAGAAGAGGTAGAGAAAGACGGATTTTATGAAGATCATAGACCAAGAAATTTTTGTGGAAATGAAGAGAGATGAATGAGGAATATAAAGATGGGGGGAGGTGTCATTAGTTTCTGAATCTGAATATGAAAGCAAAAGAGAGGCTTTTCATGGTAATGATGGCAAAAGGAGTCATGATTACAAAAGGCCAGCAATAGATGAGCAATGCTGGAAGCAAAAGACGAAGAAAAAACTCCAAGTCTCTCACTTTCGTTTTTTTGGACTATTTTTAGTGTCTAAAAGACCAAGTTGGATAGAGACCAGGACTTGGGGACGCTAGTTGGAGGCACGCAGAAGATGACTATTTCACATCCTCCACAAATTATTAAAAATTTCTATATTTAAGGATTGTCACGTCGTACAATATGTTATTCAGTTATGGTAATATTTGGTGTTAATATGGTGCAAGTTCCGAAATAAAAAAGTCTGTCTGAGATATGTAGGTATTCAAATAGATAGTTAAAAAAGTGATGTTTCATGTTACGTAATCATGTCAATGATTAAGGTTGAAGTTAATTGCTGAAAGATTTCAAACTAGTCCGGCGCCATTTGCTCCGGAGTTCACATAACTGACGTGCGTTAACGAAATCACTCACTACGTGTTACACTTCACTTTTTTTGGTTATAACTTAATAAAAACTAACGAGATAAGGAAAAATCGTCTCTATTTCTGATGTAGCTAGAATCGAAAGCTGAAGGAAATTGTGGGAATTTGATCCTGTCATTGACGTGTGAGTGGAATGATTACTTGTGTGTAAAATGCAGGGGCAAAGCACACCATGTTTGACAACAACAGCCCACTAAAAGTCCGCACATTGCAAAGTTGTCATACTATTTACATTCGTAACAGAAAGTAGTCGACCTGTCCTAAGTCAAAGCCCTCCCTATACTTTAATCAAGTACATAATGTCTTAAAGCATGTTAATTCGTTATTTCTCAAAACTGGAACCTTCACCGGATCAAACTTTGATAATTGAGACTCGATATGGTCAAAAAGTTGCACTTGAAAAGAAAAGAAATGCAAGACAATGAGAAGAGATACAAGAAAGGTTGCCCTTGAAAAGTAGACATTAGAGCTTTCCAATGCTTTTACTTTGCGTCTTGAACTCTCCTATTCATTATCCTTAAGAATACTAAGTTATGCTCAGTAATCATTTTGAATTAACATAGAAAGACACGTATTAAGCACTCTGCTTTAAAAGAGACTGAAGTTCCAAGATCACCAGGCACTCTGCTTTAACAAGCCAACCGTATAAAGCTGTATACGTTGACAACAAAATTGGAAATGCAAGATAGATAAAAGCTCTCATTAAGCAATGAGGAAAAAGATCATTCGTTTGTGAAACTACTCTCATGAATTCACCGGCTGGTTCGTTTAGGATTTAGCATTCCAAGAACAAGCAAACGTACAGAAGAAGATAGTTGCATCGGATTGGGGTCTCACTTTGCAATTTGGGGGATGCAATTAGGATTAGGAGCTAAAGAGAAAAACAGGTGGGACAGTGGAAGAGGCCTAGGAACAATGTAGTCAATGTGGTTAGGTTCTTCTTTTTGGTCATTTTATACATGTAATTGAGTACCTTCCATGTAATGCCATAAGCGTCGTTTTTTCGGAAAGTGAAACCCATTTTGGCCTCGTTCCTCCTCTTCTCCAACGCCATCATCACCTCTCCTTCTCCTATCCCTATCTCATCCACGTAACTAGTCTAGGCAAATAATAGTACAATGGTCATTCTGGTCGGTTCGTGGTTACCCCATTCATTCTGAGACCACTGCACATGATTCCCTGATTGCCAGTTACATAGTTGGCTATTTGGCCTGCCGAATCTCAGTCAAGAACTGAGTATTTAAGTTTATGGTACTACTAATTTTATGCAGAGTGAAAATAGTGTTTTTACATGAGGGTTAAATTACATTTTAATGTTTCTACAAAAATTTAATTTTAATTTAAATGTTTTGATATGTTTAAAAAGAATTTTAACATTTTTCAAACATTCAATTTAAATTCAGACTTAAATTTTTGTCAACTTTTATTGCAAAAAAATATATTTTTATTTTTATAAATTCTTTATTTAATATGTATCCTATGTGATCAAAAGGACTCAAAAAATAAAAGAAAATTCTCCTTCTCATCTCTTTTTCCTCTCTCTCTTTATTTCATTTTAATTTACTACTTTTTTTTAAAAAAAAGAAATGAAATTAATTAATAAAAAAGAGTGTCATCAAGCTAAAAAGGCGAGGGAGTACCCTTACCTATCTTACCTTGCAATATCTTACCTTGCAAGGCAAAGCATTAAGAGCAAAACACAAGGTGAAATACATGCAAAAACATTGTGCTAGATATGCACCGACAAACGAATGTGTAAGCTGCAATTCTGGTATAGATTCTTCATCAAAATGAGCTCTCGAACTTCAACAATGATTATAGATATCAAGGCTTCCTTGGAAGAAAATTGATTGGCAAAATGTCTCAGATTGTGTTCTCTCCAAAGCATGTAGATCCAAACTCCCAATACGATAGTGTGAATATGGTGATCTAGTTTTGAATAGGTGTGTGGATTTGAGAATCGATATGTAATGTCTGTGAAAGAGACCCCTGGATCAGACCATGAACATATAATAGTGACATAATTTGTTGAAGGGACATTCGAAGATAAGATGATTCTGTGATTCATTATGCAACGAGCACATCAGAAAAGATTTATCAACTTGCAAATAAGATATTCTATTAGTGGTGATTAACTTATTTTATATGGCTAACTAAAAAATAAAAGAAATTCTTGGAGTTAAAACCCTACTCCAAACTGTCATAAACCATGAGATTTTGAAGCGCCATATAAGTAAAAAATTAGGAATGGTTTTATTTATAAGGTTGTTGATTGGTATATCCTTCTAGAAAAAGGTGTCAGATGTGTGTAAAGAGTTTTTTTTTCCTTCGATATCCACCATAACTTCTTGAGAATCAAAGCATGATTTGTGGTTTTAATGGAGAAAATATTGAGACCACCTTCTTATTTCAGATAATAAAGGTTAAACCATTTAACCTTAACTGCTCGTGGGTTGCTGTTCGGGTAGCTTCATAAAAAGGATTTTAGAATCCTTTTGATCGCTTTGATGATTCTTTGAGATAAGAAAATACGTGATCTCCAATAAACATTCAAAAAGTTGAGGTCAAACTCTATAAGCTACAATTTACCCGTATAGGAGTACCAAGATTGGACTCTCTTCTTGGATCTTTTCTAAGAGCGAGTGACATTGAAAGTGATTGAGTCTCTTTGCAGACACTGGGAGACCAAGATATAGGAGTGGGGGACACTTAAGTTACATTCTTTTCGCTTCAGCTATAAGAGGTTCCAAAAAGCAAGCATTTTTGGATAGGAGGAAGTAACTTTTATGTAGGTTGATTTGTAGGCCTGAGAATTGCTTAAATGTTTTGAGAGCTTGCATGTAGGAGTGGATTAAATCTAAGTCAGCCCTGCAAAATAAAAGAAGATCATCTACAAAGCAGAGGTTAGTTAGGCTAATTTTTTTACATTTTGTGTGATGTTTGAATTTGATATTACAAAGGGCCTCGTGCTTTATAATTGCTTTAAGAATTTCCATACAAAAGGATAAAGTGATAGGGATCCCCTGACTAAGGCTTCATGCTACTTTAAAGAATGAAGAAGGAGTGTCATTAATCAGTACAGATTAAGTTATTAATGTAATGCATTCCATAAGCCATTTGATGAAATGAATGGGAAACTCATATGTTGTCAACATTGTCCATAAGAATTTCCAGTTGATGTTGGTGAAAGCCTTATGGAAATTGATTTTCATGGGGAGACTATTGGTTGTAGAGTATCCCTTCAACATTTTTTCTATAAGAAGAACATTGTCACCAATTTTTCTATCACTAAAAAAGGCACCTTGGTTTTTATTTATCAAATGAGCAATCACCTTCTTCAATCTTATGGCCAGGATCTTGGAAATTATTTTAAAGAGAAAGTTGGTGCATGATATAGATCGAAAATCCCCAAAAGTGGAAGGATTTGAACCTTTCAGGATAAAGCACAAGAAGGCTCTATTAATCTCCTTAAGGACACCATTTGAGAAGAATTGGTGGATAGCATTTTTGACAAAGCTACTAACTATGTTCTAAGATTGTTGGAAAAAATAACCATTTAATCCATTTGGCCCTGGTGCTTTCTTTCCATTTAGGCCGAAAACTATCCTATTAATCTCACTGTCATCCATTGGTTTCATTAGAAGATCAAAGTCAAGAGTAGAGATTTGCTACAGGTTAAGTTTCCTTAGATATGTCACTGAGACATTAGATGATACTCTAATACCAAAAAGAGAAGTGAAAAATTTGACGGTTTCATCTTGTATATCCTACGGATTTAGGATTAATACACCATTTCTTGGCTGAGATCGATTTGAAGAGAACTTCGTTTAACTGTCCCCATCATGTAACCAGTTAATACGTGCTTTGCATTGAAGGAGAGAAGAGTGATTACTTACTATATGTAAATAATTGGAGAGTGATATCTTCTCTTTATCAATAAGTTGATGATCATCTAGTCTAGAAGCAAGTGTAGACCGTAGCTTTACTAGTTCTAATCTAGTGGAGTTTATAATAGAAGTGGTGGATCTTTTTGAAGAGTTCAACATTTTGAGTTCATTTTTATGAATTTTAGTTTCTAGATGTAACAAAACTGCTTAGTTTCGACTACCAAGTAATCTACCCCCTTTCTATAAGTCACTACAAAACCTGGATCTTTTACAAGAAAGTTGGTTAAACAGAATGGGTGATATTTAACTGTATATTGAGTCAAGTTCGACATGAAGATGGGAGTGTGATATGAGAATAGTGGTTTATGACATGGCAAAGCTGTTGGAAAAAGTGAGCAGCCAATTATCATTGACAAGAGCACGATTGAGCTTTTTCCTAATGATCCAGGTTGATTTTTGCTTGTAAGATCAAGTGAAGGAGTGCCCCATGTATTTGAGATCTGTCATATTAAGATGTTGGACACAATCCTGGAGGTCAGTGGAGAAATTTTTTAGATTGGTGTTACCCTGAACTTCGGATGCATAAAGAGTAGAGTTGAAATCCCCACAGATTAGCCATGGTTTGTTGATAATGCCACTAAGTTATTAGAAATTATTCCATAAAACTCTTCGTTGGAATTCAAAGTTGCTAGCATAAATAAAAGAGACATTCATATCAATGTTTCCTTGCAAGAATAAGATGTGACAATGTATGGCCTGATCGTTTGCTTCCAGTAAATCCATCTTTATTTCATCATATTTGTAACAGACAATGATCCGTTCATAAGCATGATAACTATGGTTAGTAAGTAGCTTCCACTGTGATCCTAAAATATTTAACTTATCAAGGTTCATCAACCTAATTTTTGTTTCAATTAAGCCAAATATGAGAGATTCCTCTCTCAAAACAAAATCCTTTAAAGCTAAAAGCTTAGAAGGGCAATTTATTCATCTAACATTCCAAGCTAATATAAACATATTAGATAGAAATGCTTTTAGGGCCTTTCCGCTTGCCCCTTTGTGACCTTCATCTTACCATAGTCTGGAAATTTGCATTGGTTTCATCTTCCTTTGCTCCATGTAGACAACTCAGTGGTTCATTTGCCACTGACAACTTTTGAAAAACAAAAGGAGTAGTAGGTGGTACTTCATTATTACTTAATTCTACTGTTTGAGTAGGTGCATCCCTGTGTGAATCAAGTTTGAAATTAGGAGTCTCTACTTGGTTAATGTTAAGAAGAGTAGTATTGTTCATAAAGGCTAATGTATTAACTAGTCGTGGTTCCCTTCAGCTGCATCAGAAGAGTCTAGCATGAAACCATATTCTATGTTGATCAAGGATTGCTCTTCAAAAGGGGCAACTCCTTCAGCTGCATCAAAAGAGTCTAGCATGAAACCATATTATATGTTGATCAAGGATTGCTCTTCAGAAGGGGCAACTCCATCTGATTGCTTGGGGGCTTCCACTATAATAATATATGAAGGTTGGTTTAATTCAAAAACTCCCTCTCCTTAAGTTCATTTACAGCAAATCTAAAATTTTAGAAACATGATTTTCCTCAAGTTGGTCTTTTTCTTCAAGACCCATCAACTTTTGAAAATTTCCATACTTGAGACGCGTGATTGGGATCTCATTTGGGAGGTCTTTTGATACTTAAATGCTAACGCAAATTCGAGTGTAGTCTATTCTCTTTTTTGTAGTTGTATTCTCATCCATACATTAAGGCTTCCCAATATAATTGAGACCCTGAGTGGCTAGTACTCAAGGGGAACATTATGGAAATTTATCCAAATAAGGAGTCTCTAGGTGTCTCTAGGTGTCGTAGACCTTCTTCAAGGAGTTTATGAGCTGTAGAAGTGGAGGAGAAAGTGAATAGCACGAGGCTATCTTTAGAGAGTAAAACATCAGTAAGCCCCTTATTTTTCCAGAGCTTGTTGGCCCATCAGGATATTAATGGAAAGGTTAGCTGTTGGCCAAGAAAGAACCCCATGATTGTGGACTTTAAACTATTGACACCTTCTTGTAGAGTTGCAAGGTCAAGGTAAACAACAAGCTTCCCCTCTATTTCGATTGGTAGTTTGAAAAATAAGTTCAAGGCGAAGGGGTCACCAACCAACTATTTCCATGCCTTCTAGGAAGTGGATTATAACACTCCTATACGGAACTTACAACCATTCACACACATAGCAATGAAATTCCCATACACACATTCAAGTTATACAATTCTATTCAGTGCTATAAATATACATAATACAAAACTCCCTAATATTTAACATTATCATTTAATAGTAGTAATACATCTTTAAAGTTACATGGTAATCTAAAAGAAACGTACAATTGCCTCTCTTCATTACATATGCAATCATTTGTAACTAAAATAACATTCCAAAAGTACTTTTTCTTCTATCTGTTAGCCTTCCTCCTTATAGATGTTCTCTGTACCTCACTCCTATGACTTGGACCTACACGGATTAACACCCATGTTAAGCTTGAAAGCTTAGTGGGGAAAACACTTAGTTTGGATGACCACTTTTAGCAGTCATCCACTAAGCACATATATTCAGAAATATCACAACTCATATACCATAAATTCACACTTATAAACGAAACATTGATATCGAATGCTCATATAAACAATGATAACATACTTAAGCAAAGTACATAATGTAAATATGCTTCAATATATTATCCATATACTGAAAATGCACATTTATAAGCCAAATATTGATATGATACAAATTATCTATATAATTGCATATCATTACAATTCATCATTACAACCAATAAAAATGCTCATCAATACTAATTATTAATGTTGTCATGTTGTATTTCTTATTTATGACTATTAAGTTTCCTTTATGTATTAAGCCTACACATTTTTTATGAATGTAGATAATGAATGTTGTGGATATTCGAAGATATCAAGCTGTGGATACCCGAAGGTATCGAACTGTAGATACCTGAAGGTATCAAATTATGGATGCCTAAAGGTATCGAATTGTGGACATCGGTGGTATCAAACTGCAGCAGATGCAGTGTAACCCTATAGGCTTACCCATCTATCCACCACCAAGATAATAGAGCATGCACTGCAAAATTTCCTTTAACCATTTTCCAATTTCACTATTCATATATTGACAAGTCATTTGATATACATTTTAAGTTATAAAATCTATATATGTGTTCATACTTTCAAGTCATAACTTACCACCGTTAGAAGGGTGTCAAAATCACACTTTTATAATCATACTATACATATATGAGCAATAAATATGCATACTAATCATTTATGTACAAATAACTTTTCTTTGGAATGCATTATGCTCAATCTTAAATTCCAATATTCAATCACTCAATTCACACATGGTAAGTCCTATTTAATTTATTTTTAGGTGTTTGAAAGGTTTCGTAGACATTCAAAAAGGTTCGGATAAGATTCAGAAAAAATCAAAAACAAAAATAATGTCACAGTTGTGACAGATCCTTAATATGCATATAGAAAAATTCAGAATTGGGTTTTAAGTCTTTTAGACATCTTTTACCCTTTGTCTATAGTTTCCATATCACCAATAATCAGACCATTTAGACTTCTAAATAATGAGATATAGGTAAAATATCACAAGCTATTCCAAAATAGGGGCAACATCAGGTTACCTTTTTCAATCTCAATTTCCAAGGTCATAAAGCCAGAATTAAGTCAGAGTTACTTCTATAGATATTTATATCTATGTCTTAGGTTTCATATTCAATTGAAATCAAACAATTTGGAGTTCTATATGTTGAGTTATGACTCAAACAATGTGACTAGCTCCAATAACCCTAGACAAAATTCCACTACACAATACTCTCTTGTCATATACAGCCAAGTTCATACAAAGTAACACCAAAGCAACAATTCCACATCCAAATGAATCTATATCCATTCAATCATACATAAATACAGAAATCAACTAAGTGAAATCCCAAACCTTATAATTGGAAAAGTAGTGCTCTAATGCTTTTCCTTCTTTTCGTCTTTGACTTTGCTTGAATCACCAAGTGAAAAATGATGAGATGAAGAAGGTGAAATGGAGAGGAGAAAAATATTAAGTTAAGCCATCAAAGTTTCATCCATCTTCCCTCTCCATACGCCTTTTCATGAATTTTCTAGTCTTAGACATATGTTTCAATCCGATTGGACCATGTGTTACAATCTCATTAGACTTAGTGTTACAATTCTATTAGACCAAGTGTTAAAATTATATTGGACCATGTGTTACAATTCTATTGGACCAAGTGTTAAAATTTTATTGGATCATGTGTTACATTTCTACTAGACACACATGCTTTAATCTTATTGGTCACACATGTCTTAATCCAATTAATCCATATGTTAACTTTAGAAAAATTGCATATTGGTCCTTCTTTTTCCTTTACTTCTCATATCAGCCAACAATCTTATCAATTTATTTCATTACCCTATGTCTTAAGTTTCTAATGACATAAATTTCATGCAATTGATTAATTATATCTGGAGTTATACCCAAAAAACTACAGGTTGTTTGAAAACAAGGATAGTAGTTGGAACTAAACTTTAAAATAGAATTCAAAACTCTTAGAGGCAGAATCAGATTTCGGTTCTTTCATAAAAGTTTTAGACCTATGTCTCTAGTTTAATCTTCAATTAAAATTATCCAATTTGGAGGTCCACAGGCCAATATGTGGCCAAATTACATAAATATGTTCAGTGAAACCTATCCATTCAGCGAGGTATACATCCCAAATCAACTAACTTTGGTCTTATCATGCAAGAGCAACACAAAAACACATCCAGTTTAACCAACAAAATTTCATAAGCAAATGGGATGCTTCTTTTATCAATTCCCCTCACATCACGTTAATAAATCCAAGCAAACATATCAAAAATTTCCATACATATTTCATGTCTAAGTATGTATGTCCATGTTGAAGCAAATAAATTATCCATTTACCCTTGTCTTTTACATTAAGTACCATTAAGTCTCTTACTATACTTAAATATGCACTCAATTCATTATGTTCAATTCTTAATACACCCTAGACATGTTATAATACTTTCATGGTATATGTTGGGGTGTTACATGGATACAGCTACAAGTAGTGTGGAAAACGATTTTGGAGAAGGGGTAGGGGTGTGTGATGGTAGTAGTGGTAAATTAGAGATGTTATGGGGTGTGTGATGGTAGTGGTGGAAAATTAGAGAAAGGTCGCAAAAAGGGAAAAAAGTAGCATAGTAGAGAATGATACAGAGAAGGTTGGTTAAAAAACGATAAGAAAGCTAGCATGAAAGTTAGAAAGAAGAAAGAAATACCATAATACCCCTGGTGAGCCAAAAACCAGAGATCAAAGTGAAACAAAAGAGCAATGAAGATGGTGGGAAATGTGAAAGTGAAACAAAGAGCAACAAAGATGGTAGGAAAATTTGGAAGGGAATGAAATGGAGAAGAATTAATAATGAACAAATGATGGAATTTAGTCAAGATGAAGGAAAATGAAATTCATACCTACACTGCTCCTAGAGAGAAGGAGGAGAGTCTCTCTCTAACCCATAGAGTTATTACTGCTTGTTACTTCATCTTTTATTTCCAGCATTACTCATCTACTAGCAAAGTCGTTTGGTAGAAAAGAGTCATGGATTGCGCTTGTCAGGCTTTAGAGTGGTTGAACATGATTCGTACAAATGATTCCAGCAAGATAGAGGTTTTAAAACTTATTGATGTAATTTGTTGTGGTGACTTAAAATAGGTGAAATGGCAATTTGGTATTGTTATTTTAAGTAGCTTGGAAATTTTTATTAAATAATTTGAATGTGGGCTCTTTGTGATTCTTAGAAATCACTAGTTGAAGAAGTATTTGTGATTAAAATAGATTGTAGAGATCGAGTTAAGAAGTGAACAAGCTGGATATCTAGTACCTTGGCTTAGTAATTGGACTTGCTTAGCCTACGCATTATAGATACTCTAATACATTTTTATATTTTCCTGGCAACGCTAAGATTATTGTGGAATACCCTTTAGTTGTTAGGAAATATATGTTCACAATCTTTATTAGCTCAAGTTTCTTTGACAAAAATGATGTATGAAGGTATGATCTTTATAACATAAATAAAAATTGGCATTCATAATTTTAGAATCTTGAATAAACATTTGTTACAAGTCATAAGAGTATAATATTGTGTACCTAACGTGGAAGATGTCATTATTGAAAAGAGATTAAGAACTTCATCTCATTCTTGGTTAAAATTGATTTCTCTTTCTTTACTCTCTTGTGGCTATAAAAACTTGATGGAAAATAATCTGTAAGAGATGATCAATTTATATATCTATTAATTTTAATCTAGTACACTCATCAATAGACCAAAATAACGATTCTGATTTATTCTACTATTAAATAAGAAATATAAAAATAAAACTCTTTAATTATATTAATAATATTATTAATATATGTAGAATATGACGACTAATTAAGTCATATTCTAACATTTTCTCACTTGTCTTGATACTTCATCATTTAGTTCAAAAGTGTAAATATTAAGGGCACATAAATAAATCTCTTAATATCTTTATAATTTACCTAAACACAATAAGCCATATAATGCAAGTTATGTTGGTTATAGATTTTAACATCACACTCTTCCTTTTATATACTACAACACTAGTAATTTATCTAGTCAGGTAATATAAGTGATATATAAATATTATAAAGGTCCAAAATAATGCCTAATAGATAACGATAGGTGGGTTTAATAGTTAGGGTTTTTTTTAATTTACAATTTAGTCCAACATTTTTTAAAATTACATTAGGTTTTTTAATTTACATTTTAATCCATCATTTTTAAAAAATTACATTTCAATCCTAAATTTTTACTTGTATTTTGGTACCAACAAGCACCGACTGATCAACCGATATCTACTAACATTATGAAATGAGTGGGAATTGTACCAATTTTTGGCCATACGGTACGATACCCAAATCCCTTACTTAAAATGCTTATATACCATAATTGGAGGGAAAGGAATCACAAAATAGTTGGAGATAGTATGGAAGGAATCACAAAATATTTGGAGAAAATATGATAGAGGTTAGTACTGAGATAAACAAGTTCTATCTCAAGCTCACATTAGCTGCCTTGACTCCAAGTATTACGTCTGGCATATTGTCAGAATTAAGCTCCAAACTGTCCTTGTAATGTCACTATAGCTTAGACCAGTCCGAACCAGCTGTGGTTACAATTCAGAATTGAACTGTCAAACTCAATGTAATTAAATGTATATTGTATCGTGTTGGTGTACCAGTTGTAAATTAAGTTCAATAAAATTAATTACTTAAATTCCCCAAAAAAGAAAATTATAGGTTCTATAGTTGCATTGATCACACATACAACTACTAAGGACAACACTGCTAAGGGTAACTTTGGACATAATTTCGAATCCATCAAAATGACACTGAAATTGTTCAACATTGTAGCGTTTCTCCACTTTCCATTTCATGTTAGATTAAGGTACAAGGCTGTTGCTTTTAAAAGGTTATGATATCAACACAGTAACCAATGATCAACCCCAAAACCAAACGTTACAACCACAAGAATAAAATCTTGACAGCTTTCTATTATACTGCTTAGCCAGCAAGAGGGTTAGCATGCATTGTTATTCGATTAAGCCTTATTTCGGCAAGAGGTCGATCCCCTGGTCCTGTTTGAGTCTGCACAAAATCAAAATTTCCATCAGAACATTCTGAATCGGAAAATGAACAATCCGCAATTCGAAGTCTCAACAGAAAACACCAAGAGATGTAAGAGTTATTATTTCAGTCTTGTTTTAGCTACTGGCGGCATATCATGAGGTTAAACAGGAAAACGAATCTGTCAAACAATTTTAAAACGACATAAATATAAAAAGGATAATCAATGACCTGTTCATACCCACAATCTTGTATGTTCATTGACCTCCTATTTCTCAAAGGTATTCGTTTTTTGGTTACAATCAAGCAAGCAGAAAGCATACAAACATATACCTTTTCCATAAGATCAAGTACTTCAAAACCATGAATCACCCTGCCAAATGCAGTGTACAAGCCATTGAGATGTGGCTGCTTAGCATAAATTATGAAGAACTGGCTACCATTAGTGTTAGGCCCACTATTGGCCATTGATAGTATACCCCTAGCATTGTGCTGAAAAAAAAAAAGGAAATATGACATTAGAATTTTCAGAATTTACCAACAGAAAATCATATAACAAAAGCCTGCCATCTCTGAAAACCGAACATGAAACACCATCACAGCCACGGGAAGATTATTAAGTTAAAATATATGACATCCATGCGGTCTCTGCTTTTTCTTAAAAAAAATTCATAGTTAATAGGTTATTCTAAGAAAAATCAATAAAAAGTTCAAACTGCCTTAAACATTAAGATAAGCTGAAAAATGAAAGTAGGCATAAGTATACCTTAAGAGACTCTCTGATTTCGTCATTGAACTTCTTGCCCCAAATACTGGTGCCTCCTTTACCAGTACCAGTTGGGTCTCCTCCTTGAATCATAAAACCTTTGATATTTCGGTGGAATATTGTGCCATCATAATACCCACTTGCACATAATGCCAAAAAGTTCTAGGAACAAAGTTTTTGGGGATTAGACCCATTTTTGAATCCAACTCTTAAGAAGTCTGCCAAAACATATCAATCTTTCTTCTAGTACAAAAAAACAAGAAGTAACAGTACCAACCTCAGCAGTTTTCGGGACCTCGTCGCAGAAAATTTCGCACTTTATATCGCCCAGATTAGTGTGAAGCGTAACTGACTGCAAATAACAAAAATAAATTGAGCACTAAAGTGGAATGTTGTAAAAAATGAGTTTATAAGCAAAATCAAACCCTAACCATCTTGGATCAATGTGTCGTCTTGCTCACAATCAAGCTTACAAATTTATAATAATAAATGCCCCTGCGAGCTTCTGCGTCCACGAGCTCTTACAAAGGCATCCGCCTTGTGGAAGACCGTTCTGGAAAGAGATAAACTTCCAACCTAGCGACGTCGTATCCTCACAAATCAGAATAGGTAAAAGGTAGAAGCTCCCTGTAGTTTACCTTAAAAGTAACTATCTGTTCCTTAATTTTTTATTCTTAATTTTTTTAAAAATTTCTTAAAATATTTATCTATTAATAGGTATCGATACGGAATTTGGCTCTAATACGATATTATATTAATATTGGTTAATACCGAATACTATTTTGAGTTTTTTAATTATATAATAGTCTTTATTTTTAAAATTACAAAATAGTCTTTTAATATATTGTGCTATATAATTTTTAATTTCACATCAATCTTGTCTCAAAAAATTATAATAATATAAATTTGAAATAACAATAATTTATTTATTTCAATTAATATTACTTTTCAAATAAATAATAAAAAAGATCGTGTAATCATCATACAAACATTAACCTAAGGATAATACAAAGCATTTATAATTTTATAATTTTATCATATAATAAAAAATAATTAAATCAACACATCAAATAGAAATAATATTAAAGTTCTATGACTTCATAAGTATTATAACAAGGAACACAACAAACTAGCGCGAAACTTAAAACAAAAATATTTACAGTTAAGAATTTTATAAGTATATTGCATGTATAGAATTTATCATATGTATCAATATAATTGAAATTAAAAGAAAAGAAGAAATAAAAATCTAGAACTTCATTGAATCGGATATTCATGTAAATTACATTGATCTCAATTCTTATTTGGTACAAAAATCATTCTCATTAAGAAGAGTCTCATCATTACTATCATTCAAATTCATCGCACCAAATGACATATTAACGTTTTCTTATCCAAGATTATATTTCAAGTCACTCTCATTTATCAAACTCAATTTCTCAGAGACCCAATCCCTTAAAAAATCGATATCATAAAGGCAAATGAGATTAACAGAACTACTTGCTCCATTAAGAGTCCTAATAAACAAATAAAATAAGTTATTAAGAAACTACAAGAGTATAACTTAATAATGATCAATGATACTATAGCACCCCTTACCGCAGGGTACACACCGGAACGTCCGGAGGTCATTCTGGTACATATCCTACAATAAGGATGAGCTACGTTAGATCACTACTTTACTTCACATGGCATCATATCATTTTTCACTTATAAAGCATCAATAGAAAATCACAATATTTTTGAAATCAACTTTTCCCTCATTTCATTCCATCAAAATCAAAAGTTTACACGTCGTTCATCTTTTACTATCTATACATCAAGCATAAACCTAGTACAAAAACACTACATAAAAGAGGAAAAAGTAGCAAATCTATCTAAGTCATCCAAAAGTCCCAGCTGACCGATCTTTGAGCCATGACTTTTCTTGCCAGACACAATCTACACGGCTGAAAAAGTCTCTCTGAAGTTAGGAGTCTACTCTCGGTCCTGAAAAATAATGTTGCAATTTTGGTGAGTTTTGCAAACTCAATGAGGTAACCATCATCAATGGTTCACTCAATTCATGCAACACTTCAATTCATATCACAAATTATATCACAATTTCACATTTAACATAAGTAACACACTTTCACTTAAGCATAAGAAATTATGCTTTTCACTCAATTAAATACATTCAACAAGATGCATATGAAATGCTCATGTGACACTTTTTCAATTATTACAGTGTTATGACCGAGTGCCTGAACTGTCCCATATAGGGCTCATTAAGCATTGAGCCTAAGGCTCTAAATCACTGTTGAGCTCGAGGCTCAAATTCACTCGTTGAGCTTTAAGCTCTAATCGGTGGTTGCTCCGGTCATAACTGTCATTATCTGAGTATGCATTCATGAATGAAATGCATATGTCACATTCGATCAGCATATGTCACAATCAATTATATTATAAGCATGTATGCATATGTCATGTTCAATCACATCTTAAGCACGTAGGTCTCACATTCACATATAAGTAGTACTTCACTAACACAACTCCCCAGTACACAGTCATCGGACCTTCTGTTCGAAATCCACAATCCAAAACACAAGCCACCATTATCCAACACAGAATCATAAGCAAATAATAATTGAGAGAAACCGTCTAGGTTATTCACCAACTGCTTCCAAAGTTAGTACCTGGAAGTCTCGGCAATGTCTGTGAGTTGACGTTTCAAATGCGTCTCTATAACAAATAAAATACGCATATATCACAAATTGTGCAATCAGAAATGTATAATAATGCACATGCAGGAATTTGAAATGTGTACAATGCATGTTCGTGACATTCTAGGTATCATTCCATAAATTTCATTAAAAAGATTCCCCTAAGTATTAGAACTCCATAGACACCAAAATTACTCAATTTAGATTTCTATAAGTTCAATTATTATCAAATCACTGAAGTATGTCCTGAAAAATAATCAATTCATATTCTTATAATCGACCCTCTCACTTTGATTCAATCCATCAATTTCAATTTAATCTCAAAAATCACAAATTCTCATGGTGAGGTAGCTAAATGTCTTATGAATCCGACGCTTTAAAAATCAGGTCAATCAGAGGTCGGACAAAAAAGTTATACATAAAAGAAGGTAAAGGGTTGAATTAGAAACAAATAATAAAAAATAAAAATAAAAATAAAAAAACAAAAGCGCCCTCGCACTCAGGTGCTCGCGAGGGCGCGTACGCTGGCCCTCGCGACGGCCAGCTCCCTCGCCTGCTCCCTTTTTAATTTATTTCCTTTTTTTATTTTCTTCTCCACCTATTTTCCCTCTCTTTTTCCACAATGCATAACTTTTCATTCAAGAGTTCCAATTTGACAATTTAGGTATCAATGGAAAGATAACAGAAGGCCCTACAATTTCCATGAGGGACTCATAGACAAATTCTAACTCTAAAGGAGTCAAAATCTCAATCAAATTTACCGTCCAATAATTGTCATCCTAAACAATAACACATCTTCTAAAAATCATAACTTCCTATTCCATTGGCTAAAAATTCCAAGCTTTATATAAATAAAAAGATCAGAACACGTGCTACAACTTTTATGAAAAACTTGGAAGCAAATTCAACCTCAAAAAGGGTCAAAATCTCAATCAAAGTTTCTGCCCCCAAAATTTCTCCCTAAACCACATCCAAACTTCAAAAGTTCATAACTTTCACTCCTCACATCCAAAAATAGCATATTATGCATCATTGAAAAGCTAAGAAATTCCTCTATAACTTTTAATAAGGCTACTTGATCCAATTCAAACCATAACATTCCAAAATTTACCTCATAGCACAGTATTACAAAACCTACACTTATGGACATTTTCACAAACAAAGCACATGAATCTTTGGAATAATATCCAAAAGTCAACAGATCATAACTTTCAACCCTGATATCAAAAAATGTCATACTTTAGAGCAATAGAAAGCTAACAAGAAAAGCTACAACTTTCATGAAGACCAATTTAGCAAAATCTGCCTAAATCAACCTAGAAAAATTCACGAAGTTTTAGATCACAAAATGAAATTCTAGAGCTACTGTTCAACCCTACACACTTTCTCAATTTCATGTCAAAATTTGGGACTCTTCAAACCAAAATTGAACATCATTTCCTTCACAAGAAATCTAGCCAAACACCTCTAGTTTAATTCAAACTAAAACTCATCTCAATTGCATAATCATAGAAAAAGTTATGGCTAAATCATTGAAACATACTCAAATCAAATTTTCCAGATTAGCATCTTACTCTTCTCCTACCTCTTCTATACGATTTCCTCACTCAAACACTACTCAATTCACTCAAGATATCAACCAAAACTAAGGCAAAACATCTTCTTGAATATTAACCTACAACATAGCATCAACATGCACTCAATCATCTTCCTTTTCATACACTCATTTAACATCATTAAATTCAATCCAAACCATCTCAAATTACATACAACACATGCTACATCATATATCATCAATC
>JANIJH010000004.1:52465301-52475763 GCA_024520975.1 Erythroxylum areolatum | reverse complement strand
GGGTTATGTCCCGATTAGCCCCTCCAACGCTCAAGTTAGGTTTCTGGTGAAGGTAGGGTTGCCGAAAAGCAATGAGAACTAGGTTATGAATTGCGTATCCCTTTTACGGTGGAATTATACCTTATATATAAGCAGTAGCTAGGTTTAGGTCTTTACGTGTGCATGGGAGTCTCTCACATGTGGACAGGCTGAGGAGAGCGTGGATCAGGCTTGGGCTTGACATAACCCTTAGGTATTGAGACTGATCTTTAGAGAATGGACCGATCGGCCTATGGGTTGTTTTGACTGGATCCGGGCCCTGCACGACCGACCCGACCAAATACTATATTCTTTTGTTCGAAAAAAATCACTTTTAGCTTGAAGTTTAGTAGTTGGAATCAGGAAATTTGTAGTCTTACAAAGTGATTTTCACCTGAACCTAAAATTCAACCGAATAGCCAACCATACAGTTTACCCTTCCACCATCTCGGATTGTCTTGCGAGAGGCCAGAAATGCTGATTAAGTCCAAATTTTTTGACGATAAAAAATTTAAGCAAGAGCTCGAAGAGGTAATAATATTTTCCAGTTACTTACCATGCCTTAGGAACTGTGACTACAAACCTTTTCTCATCTATAAACAACTCAATGGACCATTTTTGGCTGGGGAAATCCACTTATTAACGGGAGAAATTAAATTCCACTTATAATACTTCTCCAATTTCGAAACCGATCGCCCCACAAAATTTATCCTGACTTGTATAACGTTCAACTGCACATGCTTTTAAGTATCAAAAGGCACAAAAACTACGGGTTAAGAGTTACAACCAACAGCCAATGGGGGACCAGAGGTCAAGGTGGGTACAGCTGGCCACAAGCCATTCCCTTTCACGCTCAACCACAGTAACTCCATCCAATTTCATATTTTCTAACCCCAATATCCAGAACCAGAACACAGGTGAGAGTAGAGGTAATTATAAGAGTTTTCTAACGAGATGAGACTCCTTTCTCGTCGATGCAAAAACCACATTTTTTATTTTGTTTTTTAAAGAACACCGACTCTAAGATAAGTTAATAAGGAACTCTACCACCGTAAAATTGCGGTTTAAATACTAGTCGTTTAAAATTTAAAATTAGTATTTTACCTTTTGCCCAAAAAAAAACTTACCTCATTTAAGCAAAAATTAATCTGAACGTCAATAGTAGTTTAAAGATATTAAAACTTTCTTTAAGACACCTCGGTAAAAAAAAAAAAAAACGCCAACTCGTGCAAGATGGTTCTACTAGACCCTAGAAACAACATGGTGGACACCACCCACGAGGTGCTAGACTCCAACGCACTTTCTCTCTCCACGTGGGATCAGTTCGCATTCCAATCACCATGTCCATGTGGAATCCATAATCTAAAAGGATTAAAATTAATGCATCCGATTCCAATGACAATGCAAAATTAAAAATTGAATTAAAAATAAGATGTAGAGCACTAAAGCCAACATTAAAAAACAGCTCACATAACCCTCATTTAAATTAAAACTTCCTGTGGCCCAAAATAACAGGCTAACAATTCAAAAATCCAAACAAAAGAAGACGCAAGAGAAATTTAAACCGTAAAAAGTAATACAACACACGTACATAATTACGTTTCAGCCCATTAGAAACGAACAAAGAGCTACTGCAGAGAGGATGACGAACAATGCAGAAGCACCCACCTGGACTGCACCATTCTTATCCGATGTGCTATTCTCCGATCCGGCCGGTGCATCAGCCGGAGCTCCGCCGGGGGTCTCCGTCGGCGGAGCAGGCGGAGAAGCAGCCAACGGCGATGGAGCCTCCACGCTGGCGGGAGATGGGGTGGTCGCCGGGGAAGGAGACGGTGAGCTCAAAGGCGACGGAGCTGGTGCTGGAGATGGCGACTTCCCGAACAACTCAGCTGGAAGCAACACATTATCAACAGAAAGAATGACGAGAGGAGGAGAGTCAACAATCGTGTCGGCGACTCTGGACGAGTCTACTCCTGTGTGGAGCGTAACTTCGTCCCCGGCGGTGGAAGCCGATAGATCGAACTTGCTTGCACCATTAGTAGCCAAAGTGGAGATGGGATCTTTAGTGGTCTTCAACGAGCCGAGAGGATTGTACTTAGGAGTAGCATGGAACTGTAGCAGGGAGACGACCTCAGCATTAGTTAGCTTAGTGAGATCAGGAACACCGGCAGCTTTAAACGCCTCGTCGTTTGGTGCAAAGATGGTCAAACCTTTCTCAACGGCCGACTCGTAAGTCTTAATAACTCCACTGCTCTGAAGCAAACCTGCAAACGTCTTGCATCCAGCTTTTTCTAGAGCTGCCGTTATGTTAACGCCGGATGCCGACGGGGCTGGAGCCGTTAAAAGCCCAGGAGCAATAATCGGCGCGCTAATCTCAAGAACAGATATATTGTAAGGTATTTGCTTGACAGGTTTTACGTAAGTCGAGTCAAGTTTCGACCCCGGCGCAGCCGAACCGAAGCCAACTTTACCGCCCTGAAGATCGGTTATGTTGACGAAACCGAAGTTTCCAGAGCCGGTTCCAGTGGTTTGGTAGAGAGTGGTAGAGAGTGTTGTGCCTTTGGAGATCTGGTGGAGCTTGGCAGGGTCGTAGTAGTCGAGCACAACGAGGAGGCTTAGGGCGTTTTTAATGACGGAGAGCGGGTGTTTGGCTGCCAGAGCGGACATGGCGGCATTGTTGAGAGCGAGGACAGTGATGGTCTGACGACTGTTGATTTCGTCGGCTAGCTTTGTTTGCGTCAAAAAGCTGCTGAACTGAGAGTAGTCAGGGAAAGGGTCGAGCATTGCGGTGATGTTGTGAGATGAGACATTGGTGGCAAGCGCAGAGAGAGTGAGAAATAAGAAGAGATAGTGTATCGCGGCCATCGTTGAAGTGGAAGAGTGTGCGCGTAGAGTGTACAGACCAAGAGTAGTGTTAAAAAGGTTAGAGATTTAGAGAAGTCAGGTTAAGATTCAACTATGGTTAGGCAATGAGTTAGGTTAAGGTGTTGGGTAGGGCCACGTGATGCCTTGGTCACAGCTGGAAAGTGGAAATGCAAAAGCGGTTTAGTTATACGCTATGCCCTCTCTTGTTCATCTAAATGACCAGCATGCCCCTACGGCTTTTTGGCTAATACTAATGTGGAAGTACACCCATCATCATGACGGGGAAATGGTAATGCACACGGTAATTCAGACACTCCTTTCTTCTAAAATGGTCAATGCTTATATCAAATTTTGGCATTTATGTTTATGTATTTAATTGTACAAATTTAATCTAGTTAGTTTTTAGGAACTTTTAGATTTGCCAAAATAGTGGAATATCTTGTATCTAATATAATGGTGTCTGTACCTGAGCTCTGAAGTCTTACCGTCCTCGTTTACAAGTAGAAGTGTAAGTGACAACTTTACAAGTAGCCTCATGAAGTTGCCCGGGGACCTATGAGTCAGGAAAAAAAAAAAGGTTCAAAAAATATCATAAAATACAAATAAATTTGGTTGTTCTTGTTCTGTTCATTTGTTTTACTTGTTAATTAAAAATGTTAACAATTTGTATTATACTATCGGGAAAGTAACTGGAAGAAAGTGGCAAAGAACTTCCTTGGCATGTTACTTAAAGCCATCGGATTATACATGACAAATTAAAAATTGCACAAATATTTGGTTCCAGTTATGGTTGGCAGTGGCGCTGTGCAGTACCAAAATTTTCCAGATGTTCAAATCAAGAATAAACATCGAATATGTCTGGTTTTTAATTGATTCTTCAGGCTGTTGGCATATAAGCAGTATATAGTTGTTTATTCGAAGATTTTTATCTTGAAATTTTAGGCAACAACAATAACAATGAATTGGTTAAGGTTAATATATCAACATGTACAAATAACAAAATTAGAAACTTCTTAAAAATGATGAAATTTAAATTGGAACTCATAAATTGCTACAAAAAACAATAGAAAATTTTAAGATCTTTTAATTTTTATTCACTAATCTTCTTCTTACAATTACCTAAATTAACGATCAGAAGAATACATTATGACTACATCAATTAAATTAAAATACATATTTTTGGTGGGTTATATGTCCAATAAGTTAGTTTGGGTAAGATTGGTGAATGGATCTAAGAGTACATAATACGATTGATAATATAATGTTCATCCATGGTTGAAATATCATATAAATATGATTAAAATGTTACTTGTCATAAGATTATGTTCGTACACATTAATTAACTCAACATTCTTCCACTTGAATATCTATACTATAATGCTTTTCACAACAATATGCATAACTAAACAAATAATATACAAACAAAACCGATGGGATGCTTGGATCGTACCTAATTAAGTGCTACTAATCAAGAAGAATGAAAAAAAAGATTAATATGGATTCGACATAATGAGTATCATCAATTTCTGACTAATAAGAAATATAGAGTTACAAAATATCGTAAATAGTGACAAACATCTATTAACATAATTCAAGCAATCATCATAAAATGTCGAACAAGAACTCCCATTAAAATAAAGAAAATAAGTTCCTAACAGTTTCATATTAGAGATCAGTTTTTGATATACGCATATAAGTAAGTCTTTAGTTTATGGATCCACCAACATGTTTGTGGGTGTGTACTCAATAATATTTAGAGACTTTACAAACTTTTTTTTGATAAAGTAGAATATAATGTTACTATGTTTAGAGATAGAAGTGTAGATAGTGTTCGGACAGAAAGATACAAATGCAAAATTGTCACAACATAATTTTAGGGGCCTCAAAATAGATGCCATATCTTCCAATGCCAAAATCAAGTTATGCAGTCATATTGCATAACATATAGCCCCATAATATGCCATATACTCCACCTCTATGACTAAATAAGTTGTAAGTGTTTATTTGACACTTTTCATTAAAATAACTCTGCTCATCATTATAAAGATAATACTTATATGCTGTTTTCTTATCATACACGTAACTTGTATAATTGTAAACACTAAAATTAACCACTTTAAATGGGTCAATATGTTAATATGTCAATATAAAATAAAAGTAGTCCCTTATGTTTTATTTTTTGGTAGCCTAACGTATGCTCAAGTATATACCAAAAACACTAATCATTAAGGCAATATTAGGATGTGTGCATACTTGAGCAATCATTAGGCTACCATCAACTAAAACATAAAAAACTACTTTCACGTTATCTCTCAAAACATCATTCTAAATACATTAGTCCTTGGAAAACTTATCGTCCTTCACAATTCAAGTTTTTATAAAAGAATAAGATTGCATATTAGACGTATTTAGGATACAATCAATATAGATGCTTTGACTTAAGACAATCTAAGAAAACCATTGACCCCATTACGAAGAAACTGTACACTTGAAACATATAATACTTCACCAAGATCCTTCATTTTAAAATGGCTAAATAATAATTATTTTGAATCAACATATCAATGTCATTAGTAATGAGTGAGATATCATCATCATATCAAACTAGAAATATGTACTTGCTCTCATTGACCTTCATATATATATACATTGATCAACAATGTTTCCTTGAAGTTATTACTAATGACAATTTCTTCAAACTTGAGATACCACTACTTTGAAGCCTATTTCAACCTATAATTAACTTTAGAGCTTACAAACCATGTTTTCTTTCTCAACTACCTCAAAACTAGTAGGATAAACCATGTAGACGTCTTCACTTAAGTCTACATTTAAAAAATTCGTTCTTACATCTATTTGAAGAAGTTCTAGTTTAAAATGAGCCATAACATTTATTATAATTATTTGTAAAGAATCCTTAGTGGAAATAAGAGAGAAAATATCTTTGCAATCAATATCTTCTTATAGGTTATAACCCTTCTTAGATACTAGTCTTGCTTTATACCTATATGCTTTACTTATGGTATCATACATGGTCTTCAATGCCCATTATATCCAATTGGCTTATAAACTTTTAGTAACTCTAGCAAGCTCCATACTTTATTTTATGCAATAGAGTTCAAATCATCATTCATAACTTCTATTTCAAAATTGGATTAAGGAGATGACTTCCTTGTAGTTAGTTCGATCTAAAGCTTGTTAAGTTAACTTGCTTAATAAGTTTATCCTAAATGACTGCTAGATATTGGTCAATCATGAAGCTAACTGTTGGAGCGAAAGAAACATGCAAAAAGATAATGATCGATGTTCCCATGGCATATAATAATAACTTCTTGTACTGCTTTTTGATTACTTCAAGAAATTCTTTAACATTCTTAATCTTTGGAATACTATAATGAATGGAGTCATTCATATGATACCTCATGATCATCAAACAACACCAATTCAAGTACCTTCAATTATCATAAAGCTTCTAATCACTAGAAGTCTCAGTAGTGGGTTTAGTAAGATAGTCCTCTATTAAATTTATGTTTGATTTTATGATCATTAAGTTTATCGTAATATATTCATTATTATTCCTATGAAGCTTGACAATGTTAGAGAACTAATGATTACTCAAAGTTGAAAAAGAACAAAAAAGCAATAATATACATATAATACAATATCATGCTCACTTTATCTTCAACTTCCATAAATAATCCAGAAACAGTGATTATTGAATGTTAGAGTCTATTAAACATTAAAAAAATGGACTCATTCATAAGTACGAGTAATAAATTAAATATCAGAACCAAATGCATTAATCAACTATTGATACAACAGTAAAATTATGTTGATTCAAAAAATTCAACATATTATTGTCACCAAACTAAGCACCAAATAATTAACTCATTAATAGAATAATTTCTTTGCTAGTATAAATCTTAGCAAAAGAATCATTAATATAGGGAGAAAATAATATTAAAAATATTTGAATACCTAGACTTATGATAGGTAATTTCATAAGTAGGCAATGTTGAATTATATTCAAAACACGATAATAAAATTAATGTACCTAAATGTTACAATAAACAAATGAAAACTAGTTAAAATGATATGTAATTTATTAAAAATAAATCAAAATTATCATGTAAATAGATAAAATATTCAAATCATAGTAAAAGTTTTAATAAATAAAGCAAGTTAAGACAACCCTCACAAAATAATAATAATTTAATATTGTTTTAGTTGTTGTTATTATTATTTTAAAATTATTAAAAATCATAAATCTGTTGAAATGGTAGATTGTAAATAAGTTGAAATGATAGAATTGTAAATAACATAAAATGGCATAATTGTAAATCACTAAAGGTGGTAGAATTGTAAATAATTGTAGATGATACAATTGTAATAACTTCGAATGACAAAATTATCAATAAATAGAGACATAATGATAATAGGTTGGTTTAGGTCGACCTTGAGATTACCCTGACCAAGCATAAACACATTTACAGACAGTCAGACTCTACCTTAATCCCAAAACTAAAATTGACCAAATCCTAACTAAGTCGACCTGACCTAACCTGACTAAGCTTCAATCCACGCTTATCATCGTTGACCCCTCTCCACCAAAAAAGATCCAAACTTTTCACCACCAGATATCAACAATCTTTTGACAAATCAATCAACTTGTTTATGAGTGATGATTATAGGCAGTAGAGGAGCCTGGTAGTAATTCATAAAGCAAGTGAGGGAGAAAGTGAATCAGAGGAAAGAAAAAGTGAAATAGCACAGACAGAAAGTGAACAAAGATCTAACTTCTCCTTAATATGAACTAGAAGAGAGACTTTAAAAAAGAAGCCATTAAGGAATGAAAGAAGAAAAATATCAAAAAGAAGAGAGGAGTGAAAAAATTGTATGAAGTTATTAAGCAGAAAAAAGGGAACAAACCTAAAGAACAAAAGTGAGGGTTCAAAGTTTTAATTAAACTGACCACTAGACACTTTGGATATAAGAAAAACATAGGGGAACTCATACAACTTCAGTTCAAAAAATAGGAAAAAAAAAGTACACAATTACACAAGAATGGCAACTTGAGAGAGGGAGAGAATATAAAGAGAACTAGAGTTAATTAGTATATTTATCAAGCTTTGAGTTATACCAAGTTTTGATGCCAAAGCTTGAGCTCGATCCAAGCTCAATGCTCAAAAATTTTAAAAAAAGGACCATAAGTTTATTATAAAACCTAATTAACTCAGATTATGCTTGTTAACTTCAAGTTGAATTGATTCAGACTTGACCTTTTTGCTATCTCTGACTAGGGATAACAAAATTGTAAATAATTCATCTTTAACCTTTGGATTGGGACACATGATCTATGTGTTATCTATGACTTGACCTAACGAGTTAAAAGAATGTTTTTAACAATTTTAGGTGGATTTTTCTCCCTTTCTAAAAACTAAATGATCCATGTTATTAATTTGAACCAAAAAAAAACCATTAGGAGTTTTAAAAAACCTCATATTTCACCTGCTTAGGTTCAAAAAAACTTGCCCATAACACATGCAAATACTTGTATGGATAATATATATGGGGTTTACTTACCTTTAAAAATAGTACACCTCTGTTTACAAAATTTTTCATAAATTAGGTGTAAAAATTAAAATTAAAAATTAAGAGATAAAAACAACTTCAAAACTTGTGAAAGATAACTTTGATACCAATTCTTGTTATTTTTGGGAAACAAGCAATAACATTAAATTGATTAAGATCAATATGCCCTACAACTTCTAAACATGTATAAACAATAAAATTAGAGACTTACCTACTAAAGACAACAAAAATTGATTCGAAGCCAAGATTTCTCTATAGATTTCTACAAAACAAGAATCAACATAATAAAAAAGTTTAGGCTTCTTTTAATGTTGTTCATCAATTTCCTTCACAGCACAAATGCCCAAATTGACTATAAGAAGAATATATTAAGAATATATAAATTAGGTTGTTTGATGTAATATCTAAATTAGGTTAAAAATAGATAATATGGTGAGCCACAAGTCCAACGAATATGCTTAAACACAATTAGTAAATGGACTTAAAGGCTCATAATATTACGAGTCTTGTAATGTTTATCTCATAAATAATGCAAATGTCTTGTACACATGATTGAGATATTAACAGACATAAAATTATGTTAGTTCAGATAAATTAATTCAATATTTCACATATAACAAAATTATATGCACAAAAAATTCATATTTTAAAGTTGTTTATGTAAATCGTCATAGTAAAAAATAAAAAAAATAAAAATGATATATTCAATAATTATTAGTAAAATTTCTTACTTGAAAAAACCTTCATAATGAAAGCTCAATATTACACAAATGTAATATATTTGAAAAAAGTACTACAAATAAAATTTAATTGTTTTAATCATTTCTATCATTCACAATTATTAATCTCAAGTGTGTTTAATTTAGGAATTTATGTTACCATAATGTCACTAGGTAAACGAATGTTACAAAGAGACAGTAATAGAAATTTGGTTTAATTAATACAACAAATAAGAAATTCAAAAAATATGTAAATAATCAATATGTTAAATAATTTAATGACTAATTAAAATATGATTAAATAGTCAATTATATTTCATTTATATTACGTGAAGAGGGACTTTAATATAGATACACAGATTAGTGTTGATTCCATGAACTCATTCACCAATAGAGTTAGAGAATTCTTGGCACTCTTTCTTACGAGTGAAGGAGAGTAGAAGACGGTGGGTTATGCCGGTTATTGTGGTGGAGTAGTTGCATGTCTCAAGTTCTATTATACCTTTCTTTTTGGTTTAAACAACCACATTCTCTCCATAAAAGTCTAGAAGTTGAAAAAGGGATCAGTTAGGAGGAACACCGTGGCATTTGGCCCATAAAAATTTGAATATGGTGTAGAAAGCACTGAAAATTTGTTGGCTGGGGACCTCAAGAATATACGGTATATGGCTGCTTTGCAAAGAATCATTTAAGCCTGGGCTCATATACCTTATACCAGCACACATGTTTTGAGTCTCACATATATTTTTGTGGATAGAATCATTTAAAACAAAGTTAACGGAGGATTTGGTCCCGTTTTGCAATGGCAAAATTGTCGGCAACAATGGAACACCATATGTAATCCAATGTTTTGAATTAAATATAAGATTTTACATGGCTGGTTGTTCGCTACATGTGCCAGTGCGGCTCTGTGAACTCTAACCCATCAATCAACCGCTTTTACCCTTCGGGTACCAAACAAAATGTCTGACGTCCCTCTCAGCTTGACTTTTCTGACTGTTTTTGGTGATTAGGATTGACAATTAATTAGACCAGGATTAGGATAGATAGACGTCTCGGGTCTTTAAAGGCAACTTTGACATTAAATTGATTGACATGTTGGTAAGTACTTTATCTTAATGAAGTTGTCTTACAACGATGATAAAAGAAAGAAATTGTTTACTGTTATAAAACCGAAATTAGGAGAGGAGAATTCTTCTTATAAATTGGTGTATCTTACATCAAGTTAACCCTTCTATTTATAGTACAAAATTTTTAATAAAATACTA
>JANIJH010000004.1:52450386-52465201 GCA_024520975.1 Erythroxylum areolatum | reverse complement strand
AAGTTAACCCTTCTATTTATAGTACAAAATTTCTAATAAAATACTATCATATAGAAGTGGTACACTAACTATTAAGTAGTGCATTTGGTGTACTAACAATTAAGTGGTGTATTTAGTGGCACACCATATTATTTCTATCTTTTATAACATTTACATATGAATTGCTTATATATATATCTGTGTTTGCTTCATATATGTAAGCAAGAAATATACATATTTATTTTTTCTTTTATAAGTAAACAATTCTTACTATATATGTAAACTTAATACTTTACATTTTAAAATCATATATTGTTTCATTTTGTATATGGATTTGTTTCTTATTTTTTGCAAAATTTAAGGATAAAATTTTAAAATTAGGCACATTTAATATGTAATTAGTTTTAAGAAAGCTATAATCATATTAAGAATATAACATTGACTTAATAAATTTACGAAATCAGGAATTAAAGTTGTAACTTGATTTATGGTTATACAGAACTAAAACTAAGATTATAAGATGATCTGAATGTCAAAAGTAACTAATTTGATAATTTCAAAAAGTTCTTTGAAGAAATAGAGAAAAAGTTCTCACAATGATTAAAACCTGATTAATTTCTCTCTACAATATGGTTTATTTATAGGCTACATAAATGAGAACATCTTGAAATAATATTTCAATAAAAAATAATCTAGAATAATATTCTAAACAAGACAAGAAACAAATGTATAACAAGATAAATAAAGCAGGAAATAATATCTTAGAACAATATTCTAAAATAGAATATTCTAGAACATTATTTTAAACAAAATAGGAAATTTTATATTAAAATTAGTAATTTTTAGATAGACTTGTCCTTCAATTTAACTTAGATTCTACGCATATAACATTAAGCACATCTTAAAACTTTTTCTTCTTTGCTTGCGTCCATTTGACAAACTTAAATGATCAATGAAAACTTGTTTTCAACTATTGCCTCTTCTTTAAAAAGGTTTATTTTCAACTTCAAAATGAGATAAATCAAAAACATTAAAAAAAGCGCTCATATAACTTACCTGGAAGATCTACTTTATAAACATTGTCATTAAGCCGTTCAACAATTTGAATACCGTCTCCTCTTAGTCGTAACTTAGATCTTCTTTCAATTGGAAACTTCTCTTTTCTCATATGCATCTACATTGAATCACTTAGTTCAAAGGTAATTTTCTTTCTTCTTTTATTATCTTTAAATGCATAATTTTTAGTTTTTATTTCAACATGTTACTGAACATTTTCATATAGTTGTTTCACTACTTCCACATTTTTTAACAATCCAAGCTAGTATTCTCATGAATAAGTAAAGGAACAAAATCTAGTGGAGTTAGAGGATTAAAACTATAAACAATATCAAAAGGTAAATAACCAGTAGTGGTATGAATAATTTTATTATATGTAAATTTAATGAATGATAAATCATCTTCGTAACTTTTAAAATTCTTTTGAATGATAGTACATAATATAATCAAATTATTATTTATTACCTCAGTTTCACCATCCATTCCCTGATGACAAGTTGTTAAAAATAACAAATTTGTTCCTAACTTTTCTCATAACATTATAAAATTAATTTAAAATATTAACATCTCTATTGGATACAATACTCCTGGGAATATAATAGAGTCATACAAACTCCCTAAAAAACAAATTAGTTATATCATCGGTTTTATTAAATATAATAAAATGTGTCATCGTATAAGATTTATGAAAGACAACATAGATAGAATCTTTACCCTTTTTAACCTAGGTAAAACCAAAACAAAATTCATTAAAATATCAACCCAAGGTTCATTAAGGACTTGCAAAGGAGTATATAAACCATATGGAATAACCTTGAACTTAATGTGTCTACATGCAATACAATTGGTATGAATTATTTTAACATTATGATGTGTATAAGGCCAAAAAAATATTTTAAAAATATCTAAAGACTTTTAATATAAAATAACTCATCACTCCTCCCCTATGTGCCTCACACACTAACAACTCTCATAAAGAACTCTTAAGCACATCCAATTTATATTCCTTAAACAAAAATCCATTATATTTAAAGAATTTTTAAAAATAATTTCTCTCATAAGCATAAAAGATATATACAAAATCATCATTGTTCTTATATACTTCCTTAACATGCTCAAAGCCTAAAAATTTTGCATTCAAGGTAGACATCATAACATACCTTCAAAATAATACATTAGCCATAAAGTTTTCTTCCTTCATGTGCTTGATCATATAAAGAAATGTCTCAATAAACTCTATCTACTTAGCATATGTTGATTCAACTTCTCTTGTCCTTTAAAATGATTAAAATGGCTCTTAGTTGGTTTGGCTAATTAATTCTTTAGATAAAAAATAATATTGCAAGTCTCTAAATCCCTCACTAATGCATACAAATCCTTGTTATAAGTTGGATAGTTAAAGTAATTTCTATTGAGTTTCTCACTAAAGTAGGCAATTAGTTAATTTCCTACATAAAATTGGTATCAATACCTATTGTCAATATATCACACTTAAACTTGAAGTTTTTAAAAAATTTAGACAAACATAATAAAGTAACATTGCAACTAAAATATAAGAATTGAAAGGCCATTTTGGAAGAGAATTTTGGAGTATCTGAAAATTTAATATAGTAAAATTAGATATCATTGGAAAAGGTTGGAAGTCAATTTTCTAATGTAATAAACTAGTTCTTTCATTAAAGGTATTTAGAAAAATTTATGGTCATTTTCGTACAAGGTGTTTAGCAAAATTGATAATTGTGAATTTGGATTTATAAGACTTAAGAATTGAGAATTTGGATTTAAAGGAGATGAAATGGGTTGTATCAAGTTAGTATTAATAGGGGTTTTGGTTATGGATGTAACTAACTTTTGAATTAATAAAAGAATATCCTACTGTAAATCTGGATTAAGATATTTATCTTTTGACATTGGCTATCTTGGATGGATTCTTAATGTATATTTTAGTCATTTACTTATTATTATTTGTTGTTTGATCATCTCTTCTCCTTTTTACCATCAGATTGGTATATTAGAGCTCTAGTTTTGATGCACGTTGAACACACTAGAAAATAAATCATAACTTTAAACAGCTAAGCTTGTAGTAGTGTTGAGAAGGGATCATATCCACAGGGAGTGTGTGCCTAGCTTTTATAATGAATAAATCAGTGTTTAGGATTGGTTGGGGGGAGGGTAGGTTTAGTTGAATTTAATTGAGAAAATAAATTGAAACAAAATTATTGGAGATAAATAAATCAAACATTACAAAATTGTTAGGATTAATCGATAGGTTTAAAATCTAGTTCATAGTTCAGTCTTAATCTTTGTACAAATGTGCACAATTAATCGTCATATTGTTCTCATCTTCTCTTTAGCACTATTAACCATAGATTAACAATAAGTTTTATTAGTCCCAGTCTTACCTTAGGTTATATCTAGTTAAAACAAACTCTTTAATTAGGTCTATCTATCAAATAACCTAGAATAAACTCCTTGAATTTAGTGTGACAATCATATTACGTAATAAGAGAATAGGTTAAGCTAAACAACAAACACATAACCTCGAGACATTTAACCTATGCTAGGTTATCCCTAATGATACTCAACCATTAGTTTACCACAAATGAATTAGATGATAATGATTATACATTGCAGTCTGAATTCTTATAATGAGTTCATACATGAATAATCTATTTAGAATATCTGAATCATTCATACATAAAAACATTAATCATAGAATAACATAATCAATTCCAAAAGAGAGTTAAAACAACATCATTAGATTAGTCAATGCCCAAATATGTCTATTAGCCTTTATATCCCCAATAAACTAGAAAGATGAAGTTTAGCTCTTCATTGCTTTCCAAAAGGGAAAGGAATCATCCTCCTTTTAAGTCTCTAATGTCTTCATGCCTTATTTTTCCTCTAAGTTTCCCTTTTATACTTAAAAACTAGGATTATGTAACAATACATAATCAACTAAACGAGGTGTGAAAGTGGCCATATATGTCAATTTGCCAAAAATCGTGAGCAAACATGTTCATGTGAGATACACGACTAAGATACAAGACCATATAGCTGACTTAAATGGTTGTGTAAATGCCCACATAGCCATGTAGGTTGCAAATATGTTTGAAACTTCATCTTTATGCTCTTACATGTTTCTAGTGACTCACACAGTCCCTACACATGATTGTGTATGCCATATACACAAGCGTGTAAGATGTAATGACTCTATTTCTTGCATTCCTTATCCCGTTTTCACTTTAACTCATCCCCCTTTTTCTTCCACCAAGGTAAATAAGATCAAACATTGATATAATAACAGTAACGACATATTTTTAGCTCATTTTTGTTCTTATTCCTCCAGCTTATACCTAGAGCAAAATATGAAGTAAAATAAGTATTTTAAGAACAACATAACATTAATCACTTAACACTATGGAGTAAATATATAGTCAATCAAGCACTTATCAAGTTCCCCCATACTTAGCTTTTGAATGTACTAAGGTAAAACATAAAAATCAAAATTAAAGCCAAAACACTTTCTTTTTAATAATATTTCCTAAGAATAGACAATCATAAAAAAAGAGGAATAACTTTCAAAATCATGGCAAGAATTAAAATTTTAATTTTTTTTCTTATGATCAGTTAACAACCATTTACTTCAAAAACTAATTAATCTAAAGGTAGACTTTGAAAAGCTGTGCTTAAAAATAAAATAAATCTACAGATACACTCAAACACCTTTAATGATTAAGACATTCCATGACATTGCATATTATTTCAGTTCTCCTCCACTAAAGATTTACATGCATAATCATGAATCAAGAGAATTTTTAAGGTTGTAATAGGGCCAAAGGTTAAGATGAGAAGTATTTGGATCATGTGGTTCAAAATCCATCAACACTATCGAAGCAAAAAAAACACTCAATAGAGTATCAAATGCTAAAATTAACATCCACTTAAAACTGGGTACCATTAGTTGTGAAAACTGGGTACCATTAGTTGTGATGAATGAAAAAAAACTCTATTAGATAGCTTAAATCAAGCCTTAACATACCAAACCACATGAAATATAATGAATTAGAAAGAATCTCCTATAAAAACAATAATAAACAACAAACAACTGATTGTCTTTTTCTAAGTTAGTTAATATTGTAATAACCACTAGTGCATGGCGTAGCTGTAGCTCGTACTGGCAAGTATGAATTGATCCATTGAAGATAGTGATTACTAATGATTACCAATTTTCTATTATCTAGCCTATGGATCGATTTTTGATTTTAATAAAGAAAATTAAAACTTAAACAGTTAAATTTAAATAGGCAGCAACATGGAACACAGAAACAAGGAATCAATAAGTATATAGATCGATTACTCTATACAATAATTCTCGCATCTCTTGTTATTTTCCTGATTATTGAATGAAAACTACTTAAGAATCCAAAGGTGACTTTTGGATGTTTTTATGATGGTTTGGACATAGAAAACTATTGATATTAGAAATTATTATATAGGTCTCAAATCCCTCTAAAAACCTTTAATTGATTGATTTTTTATTATGCAATTGTTTTATTAATTTATTGGAATATGGAGATTCCTATAGTATGTTAGTAGCTGACCTTGAGTCTACTAATAACTAATCCTAAGGTTTTCAACTGAATTACTCAGGTTAAAGTTTATAGGATTGCTTTATTGATTTGTAAATCTCTCTATTAAGTTTGAACATAATCTAGAAGATTTATATCATTCTATCTCTAGGGTTACAATCAACTCATTTCAATTATGATAAATCTATTCAAACTTAAGGTTTCTCAATCTCTACGTATGAAATCAAATTATGATATAATATTCCTGGGTCTATTAGAACATATATTAAACATGTAATTGAATCATAATAGATCAATCAAAATAATAGTATTAAATAAAAGAATTAAAACATATTGTAGCATAAACTAGGGTTCATCTAACCTAGACACTAAAGAAGTTTAGCTACATATAATAGAAAACGAAGTCAAACATAAACCAGAAGGAAAACAAATAGAAAAATAAAGAGTTCATAATTCTGAATCTCCCTTTTTCTTCCTATCAAATGTCCTTGCAAGGTGGATGTTTAATCTTGTATATTATTGGATCTTTCAATGATTTCTTCGTGTTTTCCACATTCTTAGGTCAATATCTTCCCTTCTGAATGTTCTCCATGTTTGGAATTCTCTCAAAAAATTTTCTTTCCTCTTTTTCCACTGAACACATCCTTTTATATGAAAGTTTAGGGTTTTTGGGACTTACATGATTTGAATCAAATTAACATCTAATTAGAATCAAGTTATCCTAAAATTAACTTCCTCAGTCAATATTAATAGTAATCAAATCAAAATCATAATGAAATCAAAAGCATAGACCTTTACACCCTCACTAGGATTTCACTCAATGCACTCAAGTATTTGGGGTGGAAAGAATTAAACTCTCAATCAATGCATAGTAAAATGCTTACCATAGGCTTGCAATATTATCATATCTCCACCACTTATGTACAAACTAGAAGCAAAAATCAAAAGGTCTTATAAGGTTGTAACGCGGCTTAGGTAAGGTATGATTAGGATGAAAAAAGGTTGATTTAAAGGAAATTTACTAAAAAGAACATTAAATGAAACTTATTCACAATACACATAGGTCCTTTCATTGCAAAAATAAATGGTATTATATACTTAATTTTTTCTTCTTTTTTTTTTATATAAATACTTGCTTGATTTTTTTCTCTCTTTTGTCATAATAATTTCAACCATTCATCGTGTACAGTAACTAAAGAAATATTAGACCATTGAAAAATTAAAGTTTTAAAAAAACAAATAATGTAAATAATCTTTAGGGTTCAAAATAATAAAAAAATGTTCAAAGAAAAATAGGATAAAGGTTAATAATTAGTTATAATCAATGAAAAAGGCTAAAGCTTAACTTGGTTATTCATCAAGGATAAAATTATAGGTATATTAAGTTTCAAAGAAATAGGCTTAAACTGTTGAATCTAAGTGCCTTCATCATGTCAATGCTTCTAATTTAACAAATAGGTCTCAATATACATAATAAAAGCAAGTTCTAGAATTATTCTACTACACATGATAACACACATGAAAGAATAATAATAGCTTAAAAATTTTGACATTTTGCTCTTAGGTTTGAAAGCTCAAAAAAATATATGGGGTATATGTGTGTAAATAATATGCAAATTTCATTCAACTTTATTAGTTCAATGAACGTTAAAAATATGACTTACAAAAGCAATTCTATTCTAACTATCATCCTTTTGCATACCAATTCAATCAATATTCAATAATGAAATACAGTATTGATGGATATATTTTAATCAAGTCAAAATATCAGTTAATAAAATTTTATAATCAAGATTATAATAAGCTTAAATAAATCGTTAGAATTCACTAACCCCTTACCCATACTTAAAGTTGTATATTGTCCCTAATGTACACAATATAAACATTTATGAATGAGAGGGTTAAGTTGATACTTTCTTGAATAAGACGATTTTCTGATTTCTGTTCCATTCAATAATAACTACAACCTTACAAAATACAAAGAAAAAGAGATGAAAATAAAAAAGAAATAAATATAACAAAATAAATATAAAATAACGTTAACATTAACATTTAAAGAAAAGAAAAGGAATAAGTAAAATACATAATTAAAAAGGAAAAGAAAAATATAACAATTAAGCATCACCTTATTTATATGTCATAACTAAGACATGTCCAGCAGTGGAAGGTCCTTGAATGGTTGATCTTTATAAAGTGGAAGAGCTGATGATGAAGAGCCCGTGCCAGATGATGGAGGCTAGAAAGTAATGCCTTGATGGTTCGCCATCAGCAACAGTAAATCACCCATCCATCTAACTGTGATCTCAAGCCTACTCATCCTCTCCACAAGTTCCAACTACTGTCTCTCTAGTTGAGATATCTTCAATTGGTCCACATTGAGCTCCTCTAACACTATCCCTTCTATCTGGGATGGCAATGACTATGGCTGTAGTTGTAGTTGCTCCTCCCTAGGTCCTACTGATGCTGCTGGCTTATTGAGTTACACAATGAGCTTGTATAACCATGAGCATATGTTGCATCATGAAAAAGTTTAGTGCTTCCATAGTAGCCACCTATCGTATTGGTGGTAATCTATCATATATCCCCATTTATTGCGCAAGTCTGGTCACATAAGGTCCGATACAGATTATGTCAAACTTTTTCCCTCCCTCTACTACCTAATGAATTAGGCAAGAGCGTGCCCTAAATGGATCATCATCCTCTCTCTTATACTCCAAAAATAGTACATGTCCACATTGTCGACGACGCACCATTTATCACCCCAATCGTTAAAAGCATGAATCAGGATGTTGTGAATGTATCTAAGTGTTGGATGGCATAAGGTTGAGACTTTGGACATGCTTAGGTCTTAGTCATCTTCTATGCTGATGGTATGCTAGAAGCGTCATAGGGACAATCTATACGAAAAATCTATCCATAGTGCAAGGCACTCTAATGTCCTTACGAATTCCTGGTCGTAGAGATCCATCGCAATAGAGAATTTTGTGTAGCTCTTCTAAATCTTTTCCAATAAGGCTTGAGTTACATATAAGAGTGTCTTTTTATGACAATAGGAATGCCCAAGTAGGTGATGGAAGGCTTTAAAAATTTGATACTTATGATTTGAGCAAGCCATCTAGCATTCTAATTTGCATTTAATTAGGTGATGAGTTGACTCTTCTGCTTTTTAATGGAGAGACCTGACATGGATTGGAAGAGATTTAGTAATATCATCAATAGGCTTATAGAGTTAAGGTTGACTTCGGAGAATAGGATCAAGTCATATGCGAAGGATATGTATTTGATCCTTAGAACCTTACATTGAGAGTGAAACTTGAATTTTTGATCTTTATTAATCATTCCTTTTATTAACCTCGTCGGCACTTTAATGGCTATAGTGAATAAGTAGGTTGACAAAGGGTGCCCTTAACTCCCTTGATCAGCCAAGTAGGTTCTCTATTGATGAGTATCCTGTAAGATATAGTAATAATGCATTGAGTGTTCCATTAAGTAAATTGACCAGGAAAGTTCAATGCCTACAATATGTTAATCAATAAACTCCAATCCAAACAATCCTAAGTCTTTTGGAAATCAATTTTCAATACATAGTTCTTAAGGGAATTTATTTATTAAAGAGTTATTGAACTAACAATATGTTTTCCCTTATTAACCTCTTTTGGATGTAAGCTCTTTGGAATGGATCTATTATATTTCAAATTTTTGGTTTTAATCTTCTTGTTATGATCTTAGCAATTACTTTGTAAATGATGTTACAGTAGAAAATAAGTCCGTATCCTTTTATCAAGCTAGAGATTGTACCTTTAGAATGAGTGTTATATGTTGATCTTATATAGCATTCTTCCCTCCTTAAAGAACTCTTGCACTACCTCTATCACCTTTTCCTTTACATAGATCTTGGTTTTTTGAAAAAAGTTTCCATTTTATTCATTTAGCCCTAGTGCTTTGTTAGGATGCAAGGAGAATATTGTTCTTTCCACCTCCAATGCTTTAATAGGCTTAACTAAGGATTCCATCAAATGATTAGGAAGATAAGGCCCATTATTGATTTGATGATGTTGATTGTGGATGAATTAGTAGTGTTTGATCCTATTGAATTAGTGAACAACTTGGGTACTTCTTCATGTATTTCCTTCTTCAAGCTAAGACTTTCCCCATTAATTTTATTTTAAGGAAGAAATCTTTTTTTTTTCTCTTTGTTTGTATGGATTTATAAAAGAATTAAGTGTTTCTTTATCCATGTTCAATCCACAATGCTCTTGATATATGTCTAAGTAGAGATAAGTTGATTTCTACCATGTTATAACAGTGATTGAGTGACCATTTCTCTCTCTCTTGCAGCTTCTTGCATTGTGGATTACTATGTAATACATCCTGAATTCCCTTAAGCATGTTTCTTATTTGTTTAACTGCTTTTTATTTATGCATTATTGTGTTGGAATTGATCTTCTTCAATTCATTTCTTATGGCATGAAGTTTTTTTACTAGAGAGTACAGTTTGTCCCCTTTTTGTTGGAAATTTCAATCCATTTATTAATACCTCCTTAAAACAATTTACTTGTAGTAGGTGATTGTTAAATGTAAATAGGTGTTCTCTAATTTGAGACTCTAGTATCCTTTGGATTAAAATGGGTGTATGATTAGAAAGAAATTAATTAATGAAGCATGCTTTACTTTCTTGAAATTTCTCCAGCCACATCTCGTTCACCAAAGCCTTATCTAACTTTTTCTTTATGAAGTATCTTCCCTCCTATTTATTATTCCACGTATAAAATTATCCCTCCAACACCTATAAATTACTACAACATTCAATTAATTCTTCAGTGTGATTTCCCAGGACCACAATTCCCTGTGCTTCCATTATGCTCATTATGTAATTACAGTCACCTATAATTAGCCATGGTTGATCAATGGTGTTCCTTTTCTCCCTTATTTGTTCTATTGAGAAGATCTTTAAAAGCTCATTTTGAAGGCGTACACAAAAGTGACATAAAACTGTACATTCTGCTTTCCCATTTTGACTTATGTGTAAACTAGTTTATCTTCTATATGGATTGGCTTATGGATCATAACTGAGCATAATTCTACCATTATAGTGGTATAAATGGTTGGAAATAATTGACCAGTCACTCATAATGCACCTTAAATTACTACAATTATTGGATTTAACCTTAATCTCTACTAAACTTATAAGAAAAGGTTTATATTCTTTTATGAATTAAAAAAAACCATGTTTTTCTTACTTGGGCTATTGAGTTGTTCTAGGTTAATAAGCTTATTTAGAATTGGAGTTCTTCTTCCTTATAGACCCTCTTCTTATTATTCTCTAAAAGCTTTCCTCATTGTGATTCCCTTATGTTTCTTTGCCAGTTGGAATCTCTTCCCCCTTCTATAATGTATCGCCAATCTATCTAGATAAGAACTCTTGAGTTTCGTTATATTGATTGCTTCTATTCTATAATTTTTGTTTTGTTTATCAGATGTTGAGGGAGTTCCTACCTCTTCCCCATTTCCTTCCTTCTTGTCCTTACCTAATACTTCTTCTTGACTTTCCTCTTCGATTATAGTGTTTTGGTCAATGTTTTTTTCATGTACCTTGCCAAGTGTTGATTGATTCTTCTTTTTATTGTTTTTAATTAGTTCATTGTAGCTTCCAGTTTTGAATAAGTTTTTAGTGGGCTTCTATACCTAGTTTTTAGCCATTTGTATTGGCCTCAATTTTATGTTACTAATACATTATCCTTAAATATGTTATTTGCTTCATCTAACCATATGACAAGAATGGTGAGTGTTGTTATTTGTTAGCACATAGATCCTTACATAGTTGATCCTCTTTATTAGGGTAATTGTTTCATCAGTACACAAAGGCTACCTAAAAAAATAGCAAGGTGACTTAGTCCATCCTTATTCTAGTATTCCAACTGCATATTGTGCAAGTTCATCCAAATTAGTATTTGTTTCTGTCTTAAGTTTTTGAGTTTGATTTCAGGTTTCCAAGATTGCAACAAGATTAGCTTAGAATTGTAATACCATAGCCCTTTCTCTATTACCTTTTAAGTTATTTAAGTAGATAACCTGAAGAGGAACAAGTTATCCTTATTGAGTAGTACTTCAGCTAATATATAATCTTTTTAGTGATGTTTAGCCTATATGTTGATGGCCTGATAAGATGGTCTAGAGTCCTAAACGAAGCCTATTATGAAGCTCACCCGTTTTGCTTCACACTCTTTGAAAATGCTTGTATCTAGTGCCAATATTTTTATTGCCCTCCATTGACTCCATTAGAGGCAATACTGAAGTTTTACTAATGGTGAGTTATCTCTAAGAACCTACTTTTAGGTTTTTTAGAGTGTAATGAGTTACTATAGGCTTCTCAAGTTCCTTTAAGCTTTGCTTTTCAACTTAGAAAGATAGCTCAATAGGTTTTGAAGGGGTCTTCAACCTTAGGGGAAAATCTTAACTATGGAAATGTTTCTTCTTCAAGACTAGGGAGGCCTGCTTCTTAAGATAAAAAAAAAGGAAGGTTACACAATGAGGGGAATAGTGAAGTGATAAAAGGGTAAAGAAGGCAAGAAACAACTAGGACAGGAGAGGGTTTGGAGGAAGACGAACTAGTGCTCATTTAACATTAAGTTGAAGGTAAAGGTGAAAAAGAAAGGGGTAGGAATATAAGAGAGGTTGGAGAAGATGAAAGGAAGCTGAGAAGTAACTTAAAAGGGAGCAGTCACAAGGAATAGGGAAATAAGTTTAGGTTTATGCTATGAAAATTATGCACAAGTTAAACAGTAGGGAGTAATGAGATTAGAGATAGGATGCACAGTTATTAAACAAACTAAATAATGAGAGTAGATTGTGGAAACCAGTCTATAAGAGTTGGCTTCTATAGAAATATGTTAAGCTTGTAGAGAGAGGTTAAAATATTGAAGAAGGTTTTTTTTTCATTTTCAAACTAAGTTTAACTGTTAATATTGTTAACATATGTAACATCACGTAATCAAACTTCATTCTAAGTTAACATATATATGAATCAATATTATGCAAGACTATTGAAACTATTTAACTTAGAATAACTTAACTAGTGGTTTTTAATAGACATGAAAACATCAAGATTTAGTTTTAGTTTTGATACTAATGCTCAAATTGGTGACCAAAATCTTAAGTTTTTAAACAACTATAAATGGATCCCATAAATTTGATATATAAAATTTTCACTTAAAATAGAAAATAAAAATACTCAAGAGTCAAGACTTATAGTTGTATAGTTGTAGAGATAGAAATCCATTTACAACAACTTAAAAAATTAGAAAAAATGGCCTTAGATTTTAGAATGGAGAGCTTAGACTGAGGGTAGTTTACAAAAATAATAAAGAAGTTAATGAAACATAATGGGATGTTGCTATCAAAATTACTAGTTGGAAATTATGATATAAAACTAGGACATATAAGTAGTCTAAGTTTATTTTTATAAAATTCTTGTGTATGCTAATATGGAATGGATATGATTACATGAGACCTAACATTAGTTACTTTAAATATAAGGTTAACCATAAATTGACACTTTGAGCATTTATAAATTGTATTTTTGGCTAATATCTAAATAAAGTTTCAAACTTAAATGTAATTTACTATACAATACATATACGTTAAATATAATAAATTGTAAAAAAATCTTTTACATATTTTTTTTGATTGTGGTACTTATATCAAATATTAGGGTCCATCGTTGCTCATTAGGCTTCAAGTTGACAACGGTGGGTCTCATTATACAAATAAGGATTTTTACATCAATTTAAATTGAAGGATCGCTAATTATAGTTTGGGGGTTTTGTTAATTTGAAATTGGATGTGTGAGGTTACTTTAAGATTATGGTTATTTTTTAATGCTATCAAATATTAGGTTCTGCTTTAAAATTTAATGTAAATGTTAAAGTGTGCACTAAGTAAACCACCAACTGCACTTGGTAGCCTACAAAATATGTACTCTAAAGTGAACCATTTAAAGACACAATAACTTAGTGTCAAATGACATACTCAGTTTAACTAGTGTTTACAAGCATCTCTACTTTTGACTAGTTATCCTCTTCAAGATTTTTAGGTTAGTTCTAGAAGAGCCCCTCCTACCACAACTTAAACTTGCATTATGTTTTCATTATAACCGTTATATTTTGAAAACTATCAGTTACTCCCTTAAAGTATTGTTTGAATATTATATTATTGACTGTTATTATATATTAATTTATGGTTAAAAGCTCATCAATGACTCCTTATTTTCAAAGTCATTTATTTATTTCATTTCTCATGTTTTCCTACCTTGTTAGGCTATTCATTTATTGCCTGACTTTGTTTTTAACTTTAATTTTGTTTTCTTGCAAGAATTATTATAAATGCATCAACTCCTGAGGTAGTGAGAAAGCAAGTTAAGAGGAGCAATAATGACCTAAATATATTCATCATTAGCTAAATCAATTCTTATAGATACCTTCAACCATCTCATTGAAATTCTCTTGCTCAAATTTCAAAGAACAAGGTTATGCCAATTAAAAGAAAAGAAAAATTAAAGGATTCAAAAGATACAACCTCAAATTGTACTTATTCCAAGTAGTAAGGGTTCACCATTGTTCACTAGGCTCCAAGTTGATAGTGATAAGTCCCTTTAAGATGTCCACACCAAGGTTTTGCCTATTTGAGGTCAGATATGTTATATTAATATAATATTATGATCACTTTTAATATTAAAAAATGTTTCAGTCTAACTTAAATTTTAGTATAAATATTGAGGTTTAAAACATTTTTTTATATGTTAATGAAACCCGAAACCACTACCCTTTGAGTGCATATTAGGTAAACCACTAAGTCTAGTTAGTAGCGCATAAACCATGTGCTCTAAGGTACAACATGTATTTACATATGCCATCATGTATTTACTTTTGGTTAGTTATCCCCTTCAAGGGTTTTAGTGAGTTCTAGATGTTCCCCTTCTGCTTCAACATGACGATACATCCTTTTTCATTTCTACCCTTATATTTTGAAAACTATCACTTACTTTCTTTTTAATATTGTTTATGTCAGAAATGTTAGACATTTTTGCCCCAAAGGGCAATTTTGTCAATGTCTTTGAAGTTGGACTAACATTAATTGCAATTTTGGTTTTTAAATAAATTACCGGTTAAGTTGCGCCATTTGATCCAGAT
>JANIJH010000004.1:52431502-52450286 GCA_024520975.1 Erythroxylum areolatum | reverse complement strand
TAGTATGATGGTTATGATAGAGATGATCATCATTTATCCTCAGTATGAAGTGTCATCATACATTGTCATAGTACGTAAAAAGTCTTAAGATTTGTGTCAATCTTAAGCATTTGCAGGTCACTGGGCATATATACAGATTGACCTGTGCCTATGTCATTTAGACACATACAGTTTACATAGCTAGCTATAAAGTTTGACATGACATAGGGGGATATAAGTTTTTAATCCCATAAAGGGTTCTCTAATGCAGGTTAGCATTCAGTTGGAGAACATAAAGAATTTCTCTAGTGCTGTTTAGCATAAAGTCAGAGAAATTGAGACCGTCAAGCGAAGATGATACAAATTAGATCATAAAGGTATCATCGTAGTTTGCCACACTCCATTTTCCAATTCATGTTAGTGGGGTATTAGGTATTTGTGATTGTATTAGATCTGTGTCACATATGACACATGTATTTGATACTTTTCGGTATCGAAAGCCTTGCGGGACAGAATGATGGACTTTCGTTATCTTTGGATCAAATGTTTGTTTTTAAAATTTAGACGTCTATAAAGTTGCGTGGCTTACCGGGTTTTTCAATTGTTTTTTAAACTAAAGTCTACCGCAATTAATGATAGTCCAAAGGGGTGATTGTTAGACATTTTTGCCCCAAAGGACAATTTTGTCAATGTATTTGAAGCTGGACTAACATTAATTGCAATTTTGGTTTTTTAATAAATTATCGGTTAAGTTACGCCATTTGATCCGGATAAAGATAATAAGGTGGCCCAATAAATGATCTAAATTAATGGGTCAAAGTCCGGATGAAAAATAGGTCCCGATCAGTGTGGACTGGGTCCATATCGGCCTTATGATGGGGAAGCCCGATATGGAAGCTATATATAGGTTAGGTCTCCTGCAGTTACTCGTAAGCATAAAGAGAACATTCACGAGCATAAGGTTCCTGACCCGTTAAGGAAACTCTAAACGCTGAGGAAACTGTAGAAAGGCCTAGCCCGTGAGTCGGTGAGCGTTTTCCACTAAAAGCCCCGGGAGATTCGGAGTCGTTTGGAGCTCGAAATCGGCATCGGAATCTGAGATGGAACCGAATCCAGATATTCCGCATTATCTTCGTTTTTGATCCTTTCACGTGATCCTGGGGTACGTAATAAGGTCTCCTCTACGTACTAACAAGAAAACCTTTAATATGTTGACATTTCAAAATGATGAATAAATTCAAGTTAACAAAATATAAAGGAACGAGATTATATAATAGCTAAAGAATTCCACATGTTCTAAATAATAATTTTCAAAATATAATGGTTGAAATAAAAGAAAAAGGTCAAACCACAATCCCTAATGTATTTAACCCAAATATTTAGCACTTTTATATCTTAATTTTTATTTTAATTTGTTTCTTCATATTTTTTATATAAAGAGTTTTATTCATATAAAATGTCATATTTGGTAATTAATGAAATCAATGTTTTTGTATGCTACATTTAAAAATTATAGTTTATTTAAATTATTCACTAAATTGGGAAATTTTTATTTTTATATATTTTTAGGAGATTATAAATGTCATTAAAATTCTTATTTTTATATATAGTTTTATTAGATTTTATTAAAATTTAAAATATTTTATCTTTTTACTTATTCTTAATTAATATTAAAAGTAAAATAGTAAATTCAATCTAAACTACCTAAATTAAATCAATTTTATTTGAATTGATTTTGTTTGATTTATTATTTTCATATAATTTGTATTAATTTAAATAAAAATATTGGTTTATAATTTTGAAAAAACCAACTTAAACCTTTCATTACTCACTCTAGGCTTAGCATTCGAGCCCGGGTTAGGCTCAGCTCAAGGCACATGGGCAATGACAAAATGATATCATTTTGAATGTTTAGAAAAATAATAAGTTGAGACCTAGCCGAGAAAGAACTTCTAATACAAACTTAGCAATCTTTAAAAAATATTGATATGGTTTAAAATTATCAAAATTGTAGATTGATACCTATTTAGTAAAAATTATTCTATTTTTAAAAATATTATATTATTTATATTGCTATGTGATTCTTTTAAATTGATATAGTATCTATTTTTGAAAAAAATTATTGAAAGTTGAAATTATTAAAACATGTATGTATATCATTATCCATTCAATATATAAAAGAATGAAGAAACTATTGTTTCAAAGTATAAAAAAAGGATTTGAAGATCTAAATGCCAATAATGCTTATTAAAAGTTAACCCGTCTTCAATATGTGGAGTAAGATTGTAAGAAAAATTATTTTAGCATTGTCAATATTTTATAAAGGATAATATCCAATAATCCCTTTGTAATTTATTTTAACATATCTTAGCATTTTAAATTTTTATTTACCAGCTCTTCATAATAATTAAAATTGTTTTATTTTAAAATTTTTATTATTAAGTTAAAAGATTGAAATTTTGTCAGAAGGACCATTTTCTTTTTTTTTTGTAAGGTAAAATAATTCATTAATATCAAAATCATAGATGATATTACAAGACAAAGAGACAAATTTGATCTAGCCTCAGAAAAGTCTTAAGGCCATAGAGATAAATTCTAAATACTAATACATAACTAATGTAAGAATGCATGTAACACTTAGCTCTTATTTTTATGCCCCTAGAAAGCATTATTAGACACTTAGCTCCTAATCTTGCAAAGGTTGCTACATGGACATTTTACCACTACCATACTTTATTGCCATCTATCCCAAGTCCCATCCTTACGAGGAGTATAAGTAACCTTGAATAAAGGTTCAACATTTTATATCTCTAAGCGTCCTTGTTTCTTCCATCCTTTACGAGTTGAGTAGCCCATAGAGCTAAGCTGGTGTATTAGTGGAGCTCTATAAGCCCCTTTGCTAGGTAATTTCAAAGAGCTCAGAGCCAATAACAAAGTTATCTATCTTTGAAGATAACATACATATTGATATTAGACATCTTCCTCTAACATATGAGCTAAGCAAATTAACTTAGGCTTTTTCTTCGTAGGTTGCTCCAGATTCATAAGTGAGCAAGGACTTGGCTGGAGTTTGATAGTATTCCTCTACCATGTGATTCCATAGAGCTCAAAGTCACTAATAATGATAAGTGACCTTAAAACTTGAATGCATATGAGAATTAGGCACTTTTCACTTTCTACATTGAAATTAACAAACCTTTTCCATTTCAAAGGAAAGAAATGATGTGAATATCCAATGATGTCATTCTACTAGGTATTAGCATTACACTCTTTTCAAATAATTCAAGAACTATTTAGCCTTACATAATATAAAGTTAGTGTAGTCTTTGAACTATGGTTGCATTTCCTTACTCCTATATTGTACTTTCCACATTAGATAAGTTTCATCTTTCCTTCACTAAAGTATTCTCACCAACATGCCTCCTTTAGTGAAAAGTATTTCCCCAAGTCATTAGATTGTGTTGGTTATAAGGTCATATTTGTTTAGAGCCATTCCTTTATACATTACCAAATAGCATAGACACTATATGAAAGGGCTATTTTGAGAAAGCAAGAGTCTTGTCTTATTCTTTTGCTTGCATTACTAGCCCATTGAATAATTAGATGCTAACCCCTCTAGTTGCAAAAAGATTAGAAGACCTGTTGAATTCTTGACCATAATAGTTTTAAGTAGACACATTCAAAAAATAAAGGAGGGATAAATTATGGAACCAATTAAAATAGTATGCAAAGGGGACTCATAATACCAATACAATAGTCTTTTATTTTGAGTCTACCTCTTATGACTAGAAAAAGGGTAAAGAAAGCATTAGAGATAACAGTTTTTCCCTAAATCAGGTCATACCAGGGGACTATGGGTGCATATAAACCTAAAGAGATCGGTGTGTAATTTGTTTACAAGTGTCCCTTAGCCTAAAAAATTGATCGTGCTCCAAATTTTTGGGATTATAGGTAGGAAAATTTGCCAATAAAACTGTCTTTAAAAGTGAAACTCTAAGCATCTCCATTTATAATTGCACTTACCTTAGCATACATAGGGATCCGTCTCTTAAGGGAATTCAGCACCTCCCTAAGGTCGAAAGGCCCCAATCCAACCTAAGTATCCTTCCAAAGCTAGGTTCTATTACCATTTTCATCCACGCTTTTTAAAAAAGAGCATATCTTGTCTCTCAAAATCAACATTTTGGCCAAAGCTTAAAGACTATTCTTTGTTGACTTTCAAGCTCCAAAAACTTGTATTAGACAAATAGTATTCATGTATTCACTTTAACCAAATTTCCTATCATCATTAAACAATCTCTATATTTTCTTAGCCAATAGTATCGAGTTCATAGTATGGATAAGAGTTAATCCTAGACCATCTTTTTGCTTTAGAGTACACGTATCTTGCCACCTTACCTTATCCCTTTTGGAATTATCAATTTCCCCCGACCAAAGATAGTTCTTGATCAATTTCTCTATTTACTTAGTTAACTTCCATAAGAGAATTAAGTGAGAGCTTTAACGTATGTGAATATTTCGTAGTATAGAGGAAATTAACCAAAGCTTGCCAGCACTAGAGAGAAACATGTTTTTTGCATACCTAGGTTTCTTATTGGTTATAGGTACTCCTAAGTAGTTAAAAGGAGCGAGGGGGATGTTGAGGTTATATATACTACTCATCAAAGCTACATCGAATACATCAAAGGACTCATAAATCTTACTGTTTTCTAGCTTAACTACTAAGACAAAGATTCTAGAAACACGATTGAGTAAATCGACCAATAATTGTAAGAATGTAGGAATTGTACCAAAAAATAGCATTAGGTCATCCGTAAATACTAAATTGTTGACCCTTAGTCCTTAAAGGATCCTGAGGAATTTATCCTCCAAGTTATTAACCTTATAAGAATTTTCGTAATTATAGTGAAGAGGTAAGGATAAAAGGAATCACCTTGTCTTAGTCCCTTAGCACTATAAAAGAACTTAGAGGACAATCTACCCATTGAAAATAAAACTCCATTCTACCAGGCCAAAGGTCTTGGAGAAGTCAATTTTTATAACAACTTTGTAAGGAAGCCTTGGTGTCATAATCCTTAAATGATTCTCAAACCAGCATAATATTATCACTTAAAGTTTTCCTTGTTATAAAAGTACCCTAGGTTGGACCGATTACATGAATAAGTGCTCCCTTTAATCTACATGCCATTATCTTAGAAATAACCATGTAAACTGTGTTGCGATATGATAGGGAGGAAAATCAGCCATTGTATTCAGATTCTTCGTCTTGGGAATAAGGAAAATATGTGTCCTATTGGGTTTCCTTAGCATTTTCTTAGAAGAGATGAATTCCTGGACTGCTTCTATTACCAATTCACTAATATGATCCTAGGAAATTTGGAAGAAGAAAGCATCATACCTATCTGGCTCTAGAGATTTGTTAGGATTAAGACTAAATAGTGCTTCCTTGATTTCCTGATTGGAGAAAGGCATGGATAAGTGATCTTGAACAACCTGGTCAAGAGGAGAATCAATGAAATAGGAAAGGTCAGCCATAGAAAATGAGTTATTAGAGCTTTGTTCCAGGAGCTTCTTACAGTAGTTGAGTGCAATAGTCCATGTCCTCACTTGTTCTTTGCATAATTATCTGTCCACATCTATTGAAGCTAAAACCTTATTAATAATTCTTCTTACCAATATTGAGTTATAGAAAAATTTAAAGTTATCATCAACCTTTAAGCCAATTAACCATTGCCCTTTGTTTGAGAAAGGAGTTATAGAATTGAAGTGCTAAGGTGTCAAGACTTAGAGCTTAAGCTTCAAAAGCTCTTAAGTTTGGATTGTAAGAGTCTTGATAACATTATCCCTGAGCTAATTTGAGACTTTCCCTAGCTAATCTTAGGTCAATCTCTGTACTTGGACAAGCTTTTCAAGATCTTTAACTCCATCTCTTATTACTTGAACCTTTCTCATTAATTGAAAACTCTTACATCCAAAAACTGAAATCTCTATACCATTCCTTACCACTTCTCCAAATCCTTCAAATTTGGAGACAAAGTTCAGAAACATAGAAGGGGCTTTAGGAGGAGAACAAGTATTTAATTGAGTAATTCAATGGAAGAATAGTTTGGCAAACAGAAGACCCAAAGTTGGCAAAGCTAGCAGGAAACTTGTTAAACCACTCATGTTTCAGCATGACTTTATCGAGCTTTTTCCTGATCAACCAATCACCTTGTTGTCCATTGCACCAAGTGTGAAGCTATCCTATAAAATTTAAATCAATCAGCCCCTTCTGATTAACAATATAGCTTAGCACCTTGGTAAGGTTCTTTAGATTTATTCTAGTACCTGCAGCTTCATTAAGGTGGAGGATACAATTGGAGTCTCCCATTAAGATCCAAAGCCTTTGAATATTTTAACGAATCCTCCTTAAGTCTTCCCATAGCTTGACTCTCTAGACAGGGAAGTCAGCTGCATAAACAATAGTAATTTTAACAAGATCTAAAACCAAAAAAAAAAAGAAATGGAAAACGAATCAATTGGTCAGACATTTTAGCATTGGAAAATTTGAACATTTGAAGAATTGTAAGCAAAAATTATCCTGCCATCTAGTACCCAAAAATCTTAATTCTTTATGCATTCTCTCAATTTTTATTTTTTAGTTCTATAAGGCCTAGTGTAACGGTTTTTTTTTCTTCTCTAATACTAAATCTTTAACTGAATGTTGCTTAAGGGGATCATTACGTCTCCTAACATTCCATACTGAAGAAAATTAGAGAGTAAGTTGAAAGCTTCCCAGCTTGGTTTTTCCTTTTAGATGTAGAGACAACATTTGTGAATTCAATTTCAAGAGATTCTGGACTATTTAGAACTTGCTTCAAATCCATCCACATCTTGTACACCTTCCTTCACTACGAGACCTCCATTGGGAGAGAGTCTCCTATCATATTAAGTTTCCCAAGTACTCAATATCATTTGGAGAAGATGGAGTTCCTCCTCTATAATGATCTCTATACCAATTCTGGTATAACTTATCTTCTTTAGTTTGGCATCTAGGTATAGAGGTTTCCCTAGATAGTTTGCTACGAAACTAAGCCCATCAATTGTCTAATATTTTAACGAAATATTATCAAAGTTAACCCACTTTGGAATTGATTTAACGTTACTCCTTTCTAGCCTTATATCACGGTACCATTTTTGAATTAGGAGAGGTTGTCCTCCAATATGTCACAGTCCCTGTTGGATAATGCTCAATAAATATGCATCCTTGTTAAACATAAAAATGAAGACACCATCCTTATACAGAAAATTTTTCTCTAATCCCAGCTTTCCCCATTTTAAGTTCGTCCAATACTGCACCTGAGAGAAAGCAAGACGTTTGTCCAAGAAATAATGAACTAATGAAGAGGACCAAATCATAGCACTAGCTTGTAGTAGTTTCATAGGGAACAAATACCCATCATTCTTTGAACTTTGGAAATGTTTAAAATTATCCTTGATTATGAAATTAGATTCCACCATATTTCTCCATGTTTTAGTTATAGTAGAAGAGTCTGATGGGTTGTTTGGAAGGGTGTGAATTTAAATGCAATTGAATTCAAGTCACATGTTTGGAAATACAAAAAATAGATAGATTCAATTCATGCATGGAATTAAAACCCGTTTCTTTTTATAAATTGAATTCACTCCTCTAAGTATAGGAATTCAATTACATTGAAGCTTGAGGAAGACACATTTGAATAAATAACTGTTGTTTGCTGTGAGTTTATAACCAGACATTCATCAAAGTTTATATATTTATTGTGAGTTTTTATTGAGTATAATTTTTTGCCCTGTATTTCTTATCAAGAATCACTCTGTACTATTCAAAGGTAGCGTCTTGCTCTTTTGCTCTTTCATTCTTTGGACTACTTCATTTTTCACTCTCTTGTACTTCACTTGATTAGATTCCAAAGACTATTAATTAAAATATTATTAATAATTAATTAACTACAATATAATTAATTAGAATATAATTCATTCATTAATTTAAATATTGTAATTAATTAATTAAAATATAATTAATTAATTAATTACTATATTGTAATTGATTAATTACAATATAGGTAATTAAAATATGAATAATTAATTAATTATAATATAATAAATTTTTATTTCTCAATATTTTTTACAAATCAATTACTGTTAATGGTAATAGTAAACATTCTTCCCTTTTAACCAACCATCATAATTATAATAATAATATTCATTCTCATTCCTCATTATATTCATTCTTGTTTTAAATAGTATAATTGAATTCATTTATAATATTATTAAGTTAGTTCCAAATGGTATAAATTAAATTTAATTTAATTTCATTAATATAATTGAATTCAATTCGTTAATAAATTCAATTCAAAGTTTCCATGTGACTTTGTGTTTAGTGCAACTTCAATTGTAGCAGGAGGGAGGAGGAACTTACAGGTATCAGCCCGCTGCTTCTTGCTAGACCTCCACAATTTGCTCTCCAAAGAGGAAGCACGAGGAAGCTTACATGGTAGTGCAAGGAAGTCATCCCACGATAATTTGGGCTTCTGAGCATCCACACATCCTGCATCTTGCTAGATCTTAAGGCCTTCCTTGTCTGACGGTGAAGCTAAGGGTTTCAGCTCCGAGAGTTTCCCCATGAAGCAAAGGCTCTCACAGTTGAAGAGTAGGAGCAATCCCTCACAAAAATTTTACTAGAAACGGTGTAGGAAAGTAATTATGCTAGAGAGAAGGAGACCACTCTCCAATGCATTAATTTACATATTAATTGCTCATCTTAATTTTTGGTACTCTCCAATGCATTAATTTACATATTAATTGCTCATCTTAATTTTTGGTACCAAAAATTAATTTAGATGTGATTGTTCAGTCAAATTTCAAGTAATCATGATTTTCACTAAATGAAAATTTACTAAAATGTTCGACAATCATATTTCTATGCACTTCCGATGTTAAAAATGGGAATAGATCCCAAATCAAGAATTCCAACTTAACATTATTAAGATCTCCCTTTTTCATCCTCTTTCTCTTCGGGAAGAAAGGAACTAGAGAAAGCATATTAATCAGTAAACAGCAAATGTTCCTCTTTACTACTTCAAAAGAATCAGGTGTCGTAATTTCTATAGACATAAAGCTTTCAGAATTGACTTGAACTGTACAACACTAGTGACCGTTAGTATTAAAAAAGCAATATTCTAAGATTTGACAAAACAATTCTTGAAGTGTTTGTGGTAATTTGACTTTTTGTTCTAGTGAGAACGAGTTGTGAGATCAACAGGAGGCATGGCTCAGGGTAGGTGAGCCAATGAAGCGTGTGTGTGTTGAACAAAAGGACCTTTCCAAGGGTTCAATTTCACTGCGATCAACCCTCTTGCCTTTTGCAGTGGTGAATAGTTGCAGCAGATATGTCAGAGATTCTACAATTTCAGACATCGGCGGTCGGAAAATTTTCTCAGGCTGTTCAAGTTACCAAATAACAGTTACTATCAGTACTAAGAGCAATGACTCAAAATCCTCTCTGAACATTATTGCCATTACCTGAACACAAAGAGAGACAACATCTGCAAATCGGGACAGAGCCTTGATGGAGAGGGTTCTTTTGATTTCTGGATCAACCATCTCTGCTAAAGACTCATTGTCGTGGAGTCTAGAAGAAGCCCATTTTACCAAAGATTGTTCCTCTTGAGGTCTAGGTCTGGGGTAGCACAAAAATGTTAGCATTTTGAAAATAAACATGATGCGTAACAAGGTCTGTTAATATGTTAAACGTATAGCCTACTTATCAAAAGGTCTCCTTCCAGTCAACAGCTCCAAGAGCAGTACCCCAAAGGCATAAATGTCAGCCTTTGTATTATCAGCTCCAGGATTCCCATGATCAGGTGCTACGTAACCAGAGTTGCTGATAGCAATTTCAGAAGCCTGTTTGTTTCAATGTTTAGACAATAAATATCAACTCTTTGTTTATCTTTCTACACACGTTTCAAACTCGATCGGAAAGAGCATTGTGGAAGAACAGCACATGGATTAGAAAGAAACTTTTGGTTGCTCTGTTGGCCTATATATCAACTATGGTTTCAATTCATCTCACCAAAAGGAAAGTGTCGGGAAAATTACCTTGATTTTGACACTGTTGCTTGTCAATGGCTTCAGAATCCAAAGTCCACAATCACATAGACGAGGTATAAATTCTTTGTCCAGTAAGATGTTGGCCGCCTTTATATTTCCATGAGCAACAGGAGGTGAGAATCTTGAATGCAAATAGCTGAAAACAAGATTTCAAGAACGCATCATTGCTACAATAAAAGAGATACAACAGACAACCTTGTCACCTAATAGTCTCCTGATTCTCTGCCTTAAAGACAAAAGCGGCAAATGCCTCCTTAATTAAATTAGTCTGTCGATATTATTGAACTTTATAGCTTACTATGGGAATTAATGGAATTGTTGAGGGGAACTAAATATGATATACTTACTCCAAACCCGTAGCAACCCCTAGTGCAATATTCAGCCGGCTGATCCATGACAAGGGCTTATGTCCTTTACCATGCAGAACAGCATCGAGAGGCAAATTTTTGATATACTCGTACACAAGTAGATGTTCTCCGTGTTCTACACAATACCCCTTTAGTGGTATTATGTTTGGGTGCCTCAGTCTGGATAGTGTCCAAATCACATCCAGAAATTGTTCTTCTTCGTAAAAAGACAATGAAACTGTGTTGATGTTTTTCACAGCTAATATCTGCTGAGAGAGAGAGAGAATGAGGATCCAGTAAAAGAGCTCTTAACATCTGATTAATTTCCACGAATTCATGTAAATCACAATCGATAAAGTAGGTTCCAGGAGATACTTTGCCGTCCGGGAACTCAGCTTTGTAAACAGAACCAAGAGATCCTTCTCCAAGAAGATTCTCTTCACTGAAGCTATTTGTTGCCAATTGAAGCTCGGCAACAGTATACGTTGTTGCACAAACTGGAGCTTTGTAATTGTTGACAAAACTTCTTCTTGCAGGCACTTTATCTGTCCTGATAGGGCCACCGGATGCTACATTGCTCTCCCCGAGAATGGGTTGAGATTTGAGAGGTAACAGATGTGGACTTGCTTCAGATGCTCTTGGAGAACATCCTATAACCATAAAAACAGAGAATGAAGGAGAAAGAGAAAAATGGGTAAGAATTAGTAATATGACAATGCTTGATTCTCTTCATAAAAAATAGCACTGTTGGTGACAGAAAAAATAACAACGGTTCCTCTGCACTAAAGCACTTGATTAAGTTAAAATTTAACATATTTATTCGAATGATGGAATACCAAACTGTGACTAGTTGAAAAGGTAAACGTAGATATCTGCATAATCTGGACATGGGCACTGATAATAAGAGTTGAAAGGTTCAGGCGGTAATAATCTATGGAAAAGAGTCAGTTATATTATCACGGTTATGTTTATGTTATAATAGTGGAGAACGTACTGCTCATTTAGTTGCCAATTCAAGATCTAATAGTATGACAAGAAATGATTCTCACCCCTGGCCCTGCGGAGTGGAAAAAAAAGGAATTTCTTCACATGAAAAGCAAAATAGATTGCACAAAATGTTGTAATCAGCGTTGCCACGCCCACTATACAAGCAACTCCTCCAGGGGCAAACCCTTTCTTCTTGTGCCTTTTAAGAGAGGAATAGTCCTCAATGGCAGTAACCTCTGTTGTCGGAGGGCCACTATAATTTTTTACAGTTGGCTCTTTTTCCAGAGGAAAATTCCAGGGGGGATAGTTTGCCACTCTATGGAACTTATTCCCGGCAATCCTAATAAGAAGAGAGAACATCCAACGCAAAGGTTTGTAGTTATTATCCTATTACTGTTCATTGAAACTAAGAAAAACAGCGACCTTTTGATCACTTACCACAAGTTTGTTATTGCCTGAAATTGGGTTGGAACTACACCACTAAAATGATTATTTTGGATGTTTCTGAAATGAAATTGTGTAAGAACAGCATCAAGTGATATTTTAAATTTTTTACATGGAGACAAAAAAAGGACTAACATGAAAAGAGCAGAGATACTGACAGGTCGGTTAGGGGAAGATTAGCCAGGTATACAACTGATCCTGTGAACTGGTTGTTCTGCAAGAACCTGTGAATATGGCCAGTAGACATATTTTATCCTAAACGATCCAAATGAAACAAACTGTAATTTACCAGGTATAGTGGAGAAAGAAGTATCAAACTCACAATCCAGTAAGATTTGTCAAAGATCCAAATGAACTTGGTAGATCTCCATCGAAGTTATTATACGACAAATCCCTGAGATTGAGACTTTTGTGAGCTAATAATCATGCTTACAAAGTAATCCATGAATTATTATGAAAACTAATAAAATTACACCTAGCAGGCAATTGAAACTATAGGATGGGTTGAAATGCTGGGGAAACTACATATCATGAAGGTCATCCTGTTATTAAATTGTTTTTCACTTACTTTGGGACGAACAAAATTTAAAATCAAACCCATGACATTGCATCCTCTCCTTTCATTGAGCCCTCACAACAAGGATTACGGATCAACTGAGCACCTCTGGTCTTTTGAATTACTTTTGACTCCTCAATCAGAGAATTCGTTGTAATTCTGTACCTTTTTTCACAGTTTGATTATCCAGACCCTTACAGGAATTGTATATTCTTGAGTCTTGCAATACAATAATCTCATTACTTAAAAATAAAAAATAAAAAATAAAACCAGTCTCCCAAAGAATGCTCATAGGTGAAGTCACTGGGTTAGACTATATCTTTAACTGAAAATTATTTGCTTTAGGAATACCATAAAAAAGTTTAAGATTCTGCCATTTTGCATTTGACACAACATTTTTCATACATCAGATTGACACATCTATAAGTTCTTACCACTACAATTTTGCAGCAGTAACAAACAGTACTGTCAAGCATCGCTAAAAATACAAATTGTAAATTAAAAAGCACAGAAGAGTATACATCTCTTTAAGATTCTGTAGGCCAGTGAAAACATTGCCAACAGGTCCGGATAAGTGGTTGTGGCTTAGATTCCTGCAGAACACCAACCAGATAGTACGCTTGAAACTTAAAAACAAAGCCCTGACAAGATAATGCAATTTGAATAAGCAGCCTAATTACTTACAGGTGTTGCAGAAATTTGATGCTTGGTAGAGAATGGGGAATATTTCGACTCAAGTTGTTGCAAGCCAAATTTCTGCATTTGTGAGGAATTAAACATGAACAGAGATAAAGAAAGCCACAGTTTAATATTAACGTGCCTTAAGAAATGCTCTTGTTAACAGAGATTGGTCAAGAAACATCATTTAAGCATCTACGAGAAAGAATATGGAAGTTCAATAACATACATATGTGTGGCATTGGGCGGTAGACCATACGGAATTTCTCCCAGAATGTAGTTAGAGCTCATGTCCCTGAGACAATAATTCAAATGTAAGAATCAAAGTGACTCCAGAGATTTGATGAATCGGTTAATATGAAAAAATTCACTTACAGTTGCCTCAAATTACGCAGATAATGAAGCTGGGTTCCGAGGTATCCACTGATGTTTAGTTCATGAAGTTTACTACATTAAGGTGGGAGAACAAATTAGTGTCATATTCTATTCTACATGTCATCTTGATTGAAAAGGGCTAATGTGCACTACATGTGTGTTACAGATGATCCGGAACATAGCACTCCAGTCCATGATTCCAGACATGGATCGACTCCACCTAATCTCCACCCGTTGAGCTGTGGTGGGTTGTTTAGTGCCCTATATAGATCTTGAAGGGCAACGACTGCATAATTTTTTTTTTTGGTTTTTTGGAAATACCATCAATAATCGATCAAACAAACGAAACAAGAAAGTCCACTATATTTGGTCTATAAGCACTACTCGTTAGAAAATATAGTCAATTTGAAACTAATCATTGCGGTTGTTTGTTCACTTTTAACCGTAAGGTTTGTTGGCATCAGACTGGATTCTGATATTTACACGCCCTTCTGTTCGACTTTAGCTACTCCGAACTAGTAAAAGAAAATAAAACTCTTCATCTTTAGTTTCATTCTTCTAGATTTTTTTGAACCACAGAGTCTTATTCATAAAAATTGACTCAAAACCACCCTACGAATCACAAGGACTACAGACAAGTTAAATGTATGCAGAAATTACCATCGTAGGGATCCGTAAGACCCCAAGTTTGCGTAACCAGGACCGCCAAGAACACAAGAACAGTGCAACACCAAAAGAAGCTCTGCTTCTCCATTATAAGTTGACTCTATATTCGTTCACCTCCTTTCCTGGAAAGCCAGAGAAAGTTCGGTTACTTAACTCTCGAAGAGAACAGTTGCGCAAAGAAAAACAATGAATGCAGTCGGAGGAGTCTGTTTGGTGGTCAAGAAAGTAAGGAAAAAGGAAAGGAACCAAGAAGAAAGAGAGAGAGAAGAATTGAAAGCTTCGAGCCTCCTCACGGTTTAAGAAATGCAAGTCTGGAGCAAAGAAAAACAGTTTCTATGCTAGTTAGTGTTTGTTTTCCTGAAACCAAAGAGAAGAAAGCAGAGAGAAAAGAGGTGTAAAGCGCGCCATCAGAATTCCACGTCAGCTAATGACGGTTATAGTCGGTGGTTACACGTGTCAAAATACTGTTTGTTAATCGTTTGGATCTAAATCAAAAGGTCCATTTTCGTTGAGGTTCCTTTCAGGTCTTTTGGGCCATTTCTTCTCTCTCACTGTGTACGTGTGATCGTGCGAAGAAGAGTAGCAGAGGGAGCGATGGCTGAATCAACTAGCGAACGACAAGGAAATCGAGGAGAGGAGGAAGAAGATTACATGGGGGATCTCTCTCACTTCATTCCACCTGAAGCCTCTAACGCGTCTAAGTTTTCGTCTATAAAAGTCTGTGCTTTGGGTTCTTTGTATTATCTATTCTGAATTTTTGTAGTGTCTTCAATAATTTATACACTAAAGAAAGTTACTTCTGGGAATTATTTACATTTTTGTAAATTTTTTAGCTTAAAAGATTTTACATGTTGGGATTTGAATTTGGTTTGCTACCCAAAACAGGAATATTTAACCCTAAGTTGCTGGCTATTTTGTCAGAGCATTCGAATTTGATAGTAATATACCGGTTGGAATGAAGTTGGTGTCAAGTGTTTTTAAACATTACCCAGAAAAAGAATAAGAGAAGAATTAAGTGGGTTTGAAACTTGAACTTGTTTAATTTGTAGTTCAGGAAACGCGAAGCAGGTTTATTAAGGTCGTTGCAACTTTTCGTCTTTTTTTTCACTTTCAATGTTTCTTTCTTCAAGGACTAGATATCAGTTCTTGTTTTCATATTATTAGATGAATTGTTTGTGGATAATTATTGTTTTTCACGTAAAACTGGGACATGTTTATACTTCTTGAAGCTGTCCCCTCAAGGTTGTTCTTAGCTTGAACTTCATCGGACTTTATGGTTTTTGATTTCACTTTGAAATATGTTTGCAGAGTACTAAAGACAAAAATCCAATTTCTCAATCATCAAAAAAGAAGTCAAAACTCAGCTGGCAAGAGCAGCGTAAGCTTGAAAGGGAGAGAAAGCAACAAGAAGAGGACGAGCAAACCTTAGCCAAAATAGAGGCTCCAATACCACAATCCAACATTGGGTTTAAATTGCTGAAGCAGATGGGTTATACTCCCGGCTCAGCCCTTGGAAAGGAAGGTTCAGGCAGATCTAATCCTGTGGGGATTGAAATTCGACGAACACGTGTTGGAATTGGGCGTGAAGACCCATATAAGGAAAAGAGGAAAAGAGAGGAGTTTGAGATGGAGAGAAAGAAAAGAAAGGAAGAGGAATTGATGGCAGAGTTCGGATCTTGGCAGAAGTCACAATGGCGAATCCGAAGAGTTGTGGTAAATTTCAGGAAAGCAAAAGCAACTCTTGATCAACTGGAAAACAAAGAAGTTGTGCAGCCAAAGAAAAATGAGGATGAGGAGGGGGAAGAAGAGGAAGAGGAAGAAGAGGAAATAACAGAAGAGGTAACATATTATTGAACATTCTTTTTTCACTTTTAAGGCATTTCATTCTTTGTGCAAAATAGAGGAACATGCTCAAATTCAAATGCCGGAGGTCATCCTAGGGCCCAGTGTAAAGGCGTTTTAGAAAAATATTTAAGGATTTTTATTTTGCTCCCAAAATAATAGTTGGCAAACTGGTTACAAATGTGCCTAATGAATTGTATTCACATTGGGCATAGGGCTTTGTTATCGTTTTTGTGGTTCAATATGTTATTCTTTCGTTATGAGAATTGGATAGTAAAAGAACTTTTGGAGAAAATTAAGATTCGCCACATTTGGACATGATGGAGGTGAGATTAACTTGACAAAGTTGGGATTGTACTAGAAAATAAGAAGTTGGGCACAAGGAAGGTGGATGCCTTCAATCAAATTTCCTGTATTATGACCTCTGTGATTTTGGACACTCCTCTTTTCTGGCTGATTTCAGTTACAGTTAAGGCTTATGCTTCAAAGTCTCTTGTTTCTAGATTTAGAAACTATTCTTTATAGTGAGCTTGACAGATTCAATGTTGTGAATACCAAGTGGTTTTATTTTTATTTTGACAACAGTCTGATTACAAAGTAGTGGGGTTGGGGTGTCAAAGGCTACATTAGTAAACTCCTAAATCAATATCAGAGTTTTCATGTGCCACTGCGATAGTGCAATCCATGTGAAATATTTCTGCTCAAATCCTATGCATTCTAACATGATGGAGTTTCTTTTGGTTGAGGAGAAGATGCCTTAAAATGGATGTGTTATTATTCTTTACTTTTTTGTTTTGACTTTTCTCTTTTATCATTTTTAGATGCTTTTATGTAAACATTTTATTCTATTTTGCTTACGAAGGGTTTCTTTAATCTCTGTTCAGATAGATAGTTTGAGGTGTCTTAGATGTCTTCTTTTGTTTGTACGTTATGTGCCTTGATAAAACCCACTAGCAAACGCTAAGATTATACTAGATTTGGATAATCGTTTGGTTTATCTTTGTTTTTTTTCAATTTACTTATATTTTTCTTCTTTGTTATGATAAACCTTATTCATTGAATGTTGTCATAATAATCAATCATTTATTGTTACAGGATTTGCAAGAAATATTGATGAAATTAAGAGATGAGTATCGATATTGCCTGTTCTGTGGTTTTCAGGTAAGTTTTCTTGTTATTATCGATTGCGCTACTAATTTCAAGAATTTTGAAGTACATGCTTCCATGAACATAGGATCTAAGCACTCATATGAAATAACGCTTGCATGATACCAAATCCTAGTTTCATTCTAATCGGCGAGCATGTAAATTGTAATTGTTTCAGTATGAGTCAATGGAAGCGCTTTTATCCAACTGCCCTGGTCCAGATGAAGATGATCACTAGAATTGGTTGGTGCTGTTGTAAAAGGCTATGAAAAGCAAACTGGCTCGCGACGCTTGCAAGTTTTGCCTCTTTTCTATTAAATTGATAAAAACGATTCGGAGAGGTGGAATTCAGCATGGTTGGCATTTATGCTGTGTTGTACTTTGAAAGGAATGTTGGAGTTCAAAATATGGAGGTTTGTATCTATGCCCTTGAGCTTAAATTATGTCAGCAATGATTATGATGGCCCATATAGGAGCGGGATTGAGTACATATCTGTGCTAGCCTCATAGCGCGATCTGTAGTTGTTAAAGGAGTTAAAGCATCACCAGCCTTTTGGTAAGACGCAATCTTTGGCAAGTTCATACTAATTTTCATCAGAATCGAGATAAAAAATCTTTCTCAAGATTCAGTACCCTTTTCCATAGCTGGGGGGGCATGAAGGAGAGGACTCTGTAAACCAAATCATTAAACATTGTTATTTCCTTTAGATGTCCCTGTTATGAATAACCAGGATACTAGTGGCACGAGGCTGCTGTTTATTACTGGGCAATCCGCAAATGTTTTTTATGGTTGCCTAACGGTTATATTGCCTGTAAAAACACTTCAGCAAGAGGAATGAAATCGTGAAACTTGATCTTTCACTCTCTTCTGAAATTTCTCTCCTTTGTTTCATCTTCTAATTATCTATTCATAAGTATATCGATCGTGACACCTCTAGACTGGACTCAAAGGGATATCTAGCTAAACAGGGGAGAAGTAAGCATAATGGCCGAAGGAACGCGTGGACAATGGAGGAATCATTGAATTGGCAGATGTGGAAAATGCAAAATGGCCGAGTTATCAGCAACAGATATAAGGCACAATCTCAACTTCAATCTTGGAATCTCCAGCTAAAAACTGTTTGGATACAGGGGTAGGGTATGGTAAATCAAGCTTCAATCAAAAGCACCAATTAGATTTGACAAAGTGGAATTTTCTCCATCTGAAGGTGATAACGTGCACAGCTGAATTTATAGAGTGAGCAGTTCTTTGACGCTGCGTTTGGTTGCTGTCTCCAGTAGCTGGAGGCGAAATGAAACAGGACAGAACAGAACAAATACTGAAGACAGTAAAGTGTTTGGTTGTGGTGGACAGAACGGAAATTTCTGTCTTCGTCTCGAGGACAGAATGTGTTTGGTTGCAGAGGACAGAACGAATAATAGTGCAAATGACAAATATGTCCCTGGTCCTTAATATGATTTAAAATATGTAATTCATTGATACTGTTATTATGAATGAATTGTAATAATAAATTTTAATAATAATAAATACAAATTATATAATACTAATAATAATAATAATAATAATAAATACAAATTATATAATAATAATAATAAATTTGAATAAATTGTAATAATAAATTTGAATAATAAT
>JANIJH010000004.1:52384259-52402710 GCA_024520975.1 Erythroxylum areolatum | reverse complement strand
TTTTAGCATTTGCTTATTATGGACCACAATCTTGATGAGTGGTGAACTCATATGTGTTTTATTATAATTCTTGATATAATTGGAATGAATTTTTACAGAGTATCAATCCAGTGTTTGCATGTTGGAATTATTAATTGAAACATGTATCAGGAAACATTCACTCAAATAAAAAATTTATAATAATATCATCACTTCTAGATGTTTTATGGAGATTGGTGATTAAATTGGCGCCAGGAGTTTGATGGACTAGCTGTTGGACCCCCGAATTTTTTTCAATTATTATTGATTGATTTGTTTCATCATTTTTATAATTGAGTCATTAATTTGATGGGTATAAATAGAAATTTGAAATTAGATGAAAAGATTTGAATTAAGTTAAGAACAATGACTAAGGACAACTTAGAGATAATACATAAATATAATATAAATCTCATAGTTTTTTATTTGTAATATACAATTATCTCGTAGAATTTATCATATACATCTAAACATGTACAAGATAAAGAATATCTTTAAATTATATTGTCATTAAACTAGAACCAAAGTCATTAAAAATAAGGCTTAAACCAACATTTGCGAGTCCAAAAGTCATAACCAAAAACTCAAAATGTCCCTTACGTATTCTGAATGTGGTTTTTTGGATGTCTTCTTCCCTCATCCTAATTTGATGATATCTGAATCTTAGATTTAGCTTTAGAGTATCAGTTAGAGTCCTTTAACTCCTCTAACAATTCTTAATCAATGGGATGGGGAATTTGCTTGTTACTATGTGTTTATTTAATTGTCTATAGTCTTTGCACATCCCCCATATGTTGTCTTTCTTTTTTAACTATAATCACCGGTGATGCATAGAGGCTAACACTCATCTAGGTGAATCCTTGTTCCAATAACTCCTGCAAAGACCATTCAATAGCTTCTTTTTGCTCTCCTAATACCTATAGGGTCGTATGTTTATAGTTTCTACTCCTTAATTGAGAGGAATACTGTGATCGTGAGTTCTTTTTGGAGGCAATTGCCTTGGCTTTTGCAACACCTCACCAAATTTCCAAGTAGCCCCTCCAACCTCTGGTATTTCTTTTATCCTAACTCAACTGGATATGTTAAACGTACCATAAACAATGCACTCTTACTGGAACTTGATATCAGTTTACGGAGGCCCTTACCTGATATCTCTCTCGCTTCTTTTTTTTTGGGTTGCCTGTCAACTTAACTATTCGGCCCTCCTATTGAAACTCCATAGTAAGCTTCATGAAATTGCATAGTACATGAGCAAGTGTCACCAGGACTCCTAGAGCCATGTCGCATCCCCCCAATTTGATGATAAAGACGTAGGTGGTAAATTGTAATCCTTGCAATTTTAAAGTTCCTGCATATTTCCCACCGTGATATTTAAGTACGGTATTTCTACTACTTTTATATTTCCTCTCTTTATAAGCTTCTCGTCTATAAAGTTACGAGTGCTTCCGCTGTTGATGAGGATATGCAAGGGTTTCTTTTGGTGACTACCCACTACTGTCATCTGTTTAAACTCCCCTTGGTCCCTTAGACCCCGCATCACTTCCAGGGATACCTTAGGACTAACTGGTGCCCCTTCTTCCTGCTCTTCGTTGGTTTCTTCCCTTTCCATTGTTTCTTCCTCCTCTTCCATGTACAACTGAAACTATCTTTTCTTACATTTGTAACCTAGAGTATACTTCTCATCACACCAAAAACACAACCCTCTTGCCCTCTCCTCTTCAAATTCTCCACTGTTCATTGCTATTTTGCCCTGCAAAATTCTGTTATAGATGGATTTGTTAACATTCACTTGGTTTCTTGGTGTAGGAAGTAATCCTGCCTCTGGGTTGTTTTTAATGGGAATGGTTGTTTGTTTCATACCATTCTACGTAGAAGAGGCACCTTTGCCCCGACAATTTCGCTCATTTTTCAAAGTGCATAAGTAAGCTGGCGACTACTATTGTTTCTTGTTTCCTAGCAAGTGTGTAAGCTTGCCGGAGTGTTTGGGGTTCCATCATCTTGACTGTGAGCTCCAACTTTGGGTTAAGACCTTTTAGGAAATAGCTTATCAAGTAGGTTTCTGGAACTGTCAATTTGTTCGAATATTTTTCGAACTGAGCACAGTATTCTAGCACTAATCCTTCCTGTTTCAGTTCCTTCAAGTCACCTATTGGGTCTTCAAATATTTATTCGTATAATTTGTCTCAGTGCTGTTAGAAATTCTTCCCATCTCAGCGCCTCTCCTCCACTTTTGTTCTTGGCCATCAGCTAGTACCACTCTTGCACTACTTCCAAGTGTAGCGACATCACTCTAATTTTAAGTTCCTTTAGTGTGTAGTAAATTATAAAAACTGTTCACATGGATAGATCCAGCTCTTCACTCCTACCCATCAAATTTAGGAAAGTCTATCTTGCTAATCTCTTCGGAATTGTATAGTTCCCATTATCACCGGAGTCTCATGTAGTAACTTCGGTGTCTCCTTTTCCATCTTTTGCAAGAGTTGTTGGAACATGGATTTAATCTCATTGATCTGTTTTTCATTTCTTATTTGTGCTTCCAGCAATTCTTCATTCCTTCTTCTAAACAACGTACCTCAACTCCTTTTGTGTTCTCTACCGCCAAGGCTGATACTAGCTATTAAGACAATTTTTCGGAACTTTAGAAAAGATGATTAGAGATAGTGAGCGAACATACAAAGAGGAAGAGAGAATAGCTAATTTGCTTCAAAATTTTTCATTGCCTGCTACAATTGTTACAACGGCTATTAATCAGTCTTAGGATCCATACGATGACAACGTGTTTCATTCATGGATGGTTTTTATAACCGTTATAGATGCTGCATTTCGACGTCGTTTTCTTGCTCCTGCCTCTCCCTCTTCATTCTTCGGTGTCACTCTCCTTTTGTCTCTTACATACTATGGTTATGATTCATAGCACCTTATCTATCTACGAAGTTAGAAGTTAATTCCAACTAATTATTCGCAGAAATAAAACGTGAAATGCACAGAATCATGCCTAGTAGGTCAAACAATCGGTTGTCCTCGTCTAATTAAGTCTGCGAGTTGCATGCAGAAATGATGCTGGTTACCAAGAAACAGTATTAACGAGTTTTTTAGCGTTTGGTAGGACAGATGCAAAAACAAGTTAAAACCCAGGGTCTGCATAAATATTCTAGTGTTCCATCACCAGTTGACAGCAAATACACATAGTTCCTTTATTTTACCATCCAAAAGTTCACTAAAAGACTTGGCAAAAGATGCCATGCCAAGGACTATTAAAAGAGTTTTTTTGAGTAGCTGCATGACAGTCATCGAAGTGACCAGTGCAGGTGCAAAGTGGACGAGTCATAAGCCCTTGAGTGCTCTAGTTCCATGTATTGCCTCCTATTCTGTTGAGTCAGTTGTAGCTCACTGGAGAAGTGGTTGCTTTGCGGCTGTGAGATATGAGCCAATCCTAGATCAGGACGCGGATCGAGTGAACTGCTACTAACTTCATTGCCCTTGAAACACCAAGAGGAGTTTGGATACTGATTCACTGCAGAAACATGCGGGGCCGTTGATTGAACCATTCCGGCATTGACCAAATTGTTGACCTCAAGTCCTGTTGTTCGATTAACAGAGCCCCATGGTTGATTTGACAGAAGAGAGAGAGCACAGGTCGAGTCAGTAACGTCGACTCCTGTGAAGCATTCTCCCGAAGGAATTCCAGAACTGGAGAAGCCAGTCCCAGCTGCAGAACCCTGCAGGTAAATGCTAGTTGGAGGATTCTGGGAGCTATTCTGCCACGGTTGGGTAATGGACCTTCCCATACCAGTGCCCTGACTCCCATGTACCCGTTCAGAAGATCTTGTAGTTGGCCATCCATCCCTCCCACTAAGCCTTGAGTATGCAGTGAAGTCCAGAACAATGCCTCCAACCCTATTACTGTTATCTGTCACACAAAGAACACAAGGCATATTACGTATCACCACTATTAAGACAGCAAAGATGACTTCTACATTTCATATATTTACCAAAAACAGTAGATGAAATTCGACCAAAGCGGGATGACGACACTGATCCAGCAGGGGGCTTCCTTCTTCGTTCATTATGGCCAGCGAGGCGCCTACGGCAACTTCGTTTTCCTTGGTCAAATTCAGGAAGCTGATGAAATCTGTGAACAGAGAAACAAGTTATTGGCAGTTCCAGAGAGGCACAGCATCAGTTTCATCTATTTGAGTAGAGAAGGAAAAAAAAGAGAGAACTAGGATCTAATTACAATCATGAATGTTTTTTTCCCAATTTCTATAAACTGCGATCTATAAAGTAAAAGACCTCTATGAGTTGTCACCATGTTGGTGTGTTTAAAATTTGCAGTGAAAAAGTTTGGCTAGTTTACAAAGCAAATACCAAGTCAAGCAGGATAGCCATTGCAAGAATAGATCAATCAATAAAACAGATTGACGTTTCAATTTTTGTGCAACCATTGTCTTCTTGTCTATTGCAGCCGTCAAACGATCATGATACATCTAATATAAACATATAAGAAATAAAATACAAACTAAAACTTTGAAACTACGTCATATGTTACTAGATCTAAACCATGAAACTAAAATTTAGAATTTTGAAACCGAGTCATGCATTGCTAGATCTAAACCATAACAAGAAACAACATATTTAAATGTGCAAGGGTATCCGGTATAGTCCCAATTCTGAATGAAATGGACAGAGCTATATCCAGTCCTAGAAATTAGCTTCGCCAACAAATTCATCTTTGGAACCTGGAAACAAGTTGTCAGAAGCTGAAGCATGTTTTCCCTCTACTAAGTTGAGCAAACAGAACGCAGCACTATCCTGCTTGCAAGAACAGGCCAAAGAATGGAAACAACAAATAAACAAAACCTTCTAACAGAAAACCTAATTATAGGATTACACGAATACATTTTGATACCAATCTTCCCATCGTTTATGTTTGGTTTAACATAATGATTAATCTTGTGAGGTGACAACCAATTCCTAAAGTAACTATAATTGTAGGAAGCTCATCGGTTCCATTACCAGTTTGGAAAAGCTCCAGAAAGCTGCCTCCTAAAACTCAGTTTCCCTAAAATATTTTCAGACTAAGAACAGGTAATCATTCAACAGTCAATGTTACAAAAAAAAATGTCAAAACATTAAAAAATCTATTTTTTTAAAGATCCAACTTGCTCTTATAATTTGTCAAATCAATTTGTTTAAGAACCAGGCCTCTCATAACCACAGCATGGCTGCACTGGAGAAACATGGTAGGAGTTGCCTCAAAAGGATTATCAAGGGCTAAAAGTGGGTACTAGTTCGCTCTCTTTCTATCCATAGTGGATGTCTATCTCTAGTTTAAAGTCCAAAAGATAGCTTATTTTTTATTCACTCAATGAGATAAGACATTGAACTCCCTAAAACACATACAACTGAGAGTCTTTGCTTAGCCAGATTGAGATCGTATAAATTTAGAAATCAATTTCAACCAATGATCCACTATAATGGACTCCAAAGTACATTAAACTAAAAATGAAAGGATTGCAGGCTCTCCCTTCTTATGGCAAATAGATCTCGGCACAAGACTGAGATGTAGGTTTACCCCTTGCTTTATGATTCAATAGGCCCAATGGAGATGGTAGAGCTACCTTCACTAAGTACAATTTTCAACCCCATAAATGAACGATTCAATGATTTTAGCTTGATTTCCTTCATACTTCATCATTGGAATCAAGGTCATCTTGTAAGCATCAAGTAGAATGTACATTACAGACAACAAAAACCATCAAATGAAACAAATCAATTACTTTGAAACCAGAATTTGTGTTATAAGCCCTTAACATGGCTCTTGCAGGCATACATAATTATCTAACAATCAAGAGTCTCAAAGTAGCATTCCAGTAATTTTCCTACCATGAACAAATCACAGTATGACTTTACAGCGATATATCTAGATTGGTCCAAAAGCATCTTATGATCAGATACAACCTAAACAAACTTGACACTGAGATCTCATCCATATTAAAAATACACCAAAAGCAAGTACGACTAAAAATCATTTCTAGAAATCATGTTTTGATTCTATTTAAGGGATAAAACTATGATACCACCATTAAAGGGTGGTAATATCATGGATAGGGAGCTCATTCAATCTCATGGTTTTGAAAAGTTCCTCGTAATTTCGTGACATTAAACGTGGCAGCACTTATTCATGCACGAAATTCCAATAGAGAACCATGTCACCCAGGTCCCAAAAAAATACTTATTTCCTTCCTTCCTTCCTTCCTTCCTTTCTTTCTTTCTTTTTTTCCCTTTTATTCCTTGACTATACATGTGAGAGAACATCTCTTGCGGCAAACCCCTTAAGCCATATTTTGAACCACTAGATTCATGCATAAGAGTGAAGAACAAGGAGACACTGCAAGTTAGCACTGACATCAATATCAAGAACATAACATATTTGATTACTGCAGAAAAAGAAGAAAAAGCAGACTCGTCATTGTTTATCACACCTGTAGGTCTGCCAATGGCATGGTTCGGGTAATAAAGGAAGTTGAAAAGCTCCAAAAATCCATTTTTTTAAAACAGAAAGTACAACTACAAATATCTACAAAGAAAGTAACATGCTATAGACAAAGTTGAATAGAGGTGAAAACGAGCTCTAAACGATAGACTTGGGGACAATTAATTTGTTTTAGCACAAACCAACTATGTCAAAACCGTTTTCTAGTAAGCCTCCATTTAGGTACCTTTCCAAACGATGGACCTGACTTACCGCCATTACAAAAAAACAAAAAAAAAAACAATATCATACAAAGTCAAATAAACATCAGATGAAACAAATGTATTCCTAAAACATTCCTACCCAACAAGCTGCGGAAACAATCCAAAAACCAATCAGCAGAAGCGACATAACAAACAATAGACTGACGGCACCAAAAACAAACAAAACACACCTAATTTAAGGACACTGAAAGCTAACTAATAAACTCGCATACACACAGATTACTTCAACAGCATCCATAAGCAGCACTTTAAAGAAATTGAATCAAATTCAGCTTAGTCGCATACCTCTTCCAATCTCTGTGAAAGAAACATAAACTGAAACGATCACTAACAAGGGTAACGAGAACGCATTAGTTTACACAAAATACGTAAAACCCAGTGCTATCCCCAGTATAAAAAGCAATCTAAACGCTGCAGCTAGCGTCTAAATTGGGAAGAATAAAATTACTAAAACTAGAAAACAAAACAACTAACAAAGAATAAAACAAGTAGCAGCACTGTTGTAGTATGAAAAAGTGACCTGCTACACTGTTGACAAAATCTTTGTTCCAAGCCAGCAACAATGACTTTAGGAGACTTGGAGTGCATGCCACAAACTTTGTGCCTTGAATAGTAAGCCTTAACATCACTTAGATCCACTTTGCACCCCTCAACTTGACACCTCGGTGGTTGCTGCTGGCTGCCCTGAAGCCTCCTCGCCGGTGCAGAACCGGACGATGAACCGGCTGCAGACTTGGCCGGAGAGCCAATACCCGCATCCTTAAAGTAGATTTTTTGACCAAATTTGAGGCCGTTCACTGACTCATTTGGTGGAGAGGGCGCCTTTGAGCTGCCAGAATCTACCAAAGCGCCAGAACCCATTTCCATAAATGGTGCCTACAGTTCATTCATGGCAGGTTTTGTGTAGGTCATTCGGAGACTCTGCAAAAGCTTGGGTTTTTGCGACTGTGAAAGAGAAGAAGAAAAAAAAAGTACAGATATTGGTGGAGAGAAAAAGGCGGGTTAGTACAGAGAGAAGAAACGAGTTAAAAGTAGGAAAAAGCAGACACCTGACACTGGCCCATGCCAGCGAGAGGGGGTCTACAAAAACAGACTGACGAATTAATCAGGAACCATACTTTCTCTTTCTCTCTCTCAAAGTTAAAAACAAATACAGACATGGAGAGAGTGAAAGAGAGAGCGTCCAGAGCTCGTAGACAGAGGCAGGGTACTATTTCGAGGAAGTTATAGGAAGAGCCGTCCTTGCCATTAGGGGAGTTAGTGACGTGGCAAAAACAACACTCAGTTCACTCTTTAAGCTACTTTAATTAAGTGCCGAGAACTTCTGTTTAACACGAGTTCAGTTTGAGACGCGTCTTATGGCTGAGTTTTAAGTCGTACTAAATCTATGTTTTATACGCTAAAGTTGTTTTTCCAACGGGAAGATTGTATCACGCCTTAGTTCATTTATATTTTAGTTAAATCAAACATGGCGTTTAAGTTACTAGCGAGATTGCTTCTGCAATAAAATCAAAATTTAGATAAACTATTATGGGTTAATTTGGTTTCACGCCTATGCTTTCGTTATGATATTTTATTTTGTTTCCCCTCGGCAGTACCTAACTATCTATACTTACACTTTTATTATATTATTATTATTATTATTACTAAATAAAACTTAATTATTTTATGAAAAAAATTATTATATTTTCATTGAAATTAAATAACTAAGAAACTTGTATAATTTAAAATTCAAATTTATTTATGAGTCACTTATTTTAATTACCTCCTGTCAAAAAAAGAGAAAATGATCCTACCAAAGGCTAATTCTATAATACCAACAATCTTATTAGCGAACTCCACTCATAATAATTATTGAAATATATTTATTTGAAATTTGACTTTATTATTTTAAAATTTTATTCAATCAAGTAATTATTTTAAAATTAAAATTTTTAATTTAAATTATTTTAAGTATTAGTGAATAATTAGTAAATTTTAACATTTATTTTTAATTTTAATTAATTATAAAATGAATTATTAATTTTTATTATCATTTAATATTATTTATTTATTTATTAACAAATATATTATTAAAATAATTTTTTATGCAAAAAAAATCTAAGCAAGAAATTTTAATAGACAAGTCTTTTTTACTTAATTTAATCTTTAGAAAGCGAAAACAAAATAGAATTGAGACGAATAAACTCCAACAAATTAAAAGTTAAAAAATATGGATATTTACAGGAAAAGGTCACAAACAACTTTCTTAACCATATCATACGATAGGAATAAGAATTTATCCATATACTAAATTTTTTAAAAAGGTTTCATTATTAAACAAATTTTAATGTTAAAAATTAGTTAATTCACGTTTAAAGAAAACATACATTCAAATCGAGTTGTAAGTGAATGCTTTTTCTGTTCCTTAACTGCTAAGTACTGGGAAATGGAAAAGGAAGTGAGTAGTGGCCCCTGGCAGAATGTCAAAATCAACAAATGGGTTTATTTGAAAGATTACCTTATCTTTAAACAAAGAACAGAGAAAAAAGCTCTTCAAGTGTCAGTCTTTAGAGGAAATCCAAAGTTGCGAAGGGAATCCTGATGTGGAAATCTCATGATTGGAATCTTAAACAGTTCTCACTTCAGCCCTTTTTTACACCTTCCCTCTGTCACTACCGGGGGGGGCGTTAGGTCATACATACAACGAAAGTCCTATTTAAGTCACTAGGAACTAGGAACTTTTTTTACTTTTTACTTTTTTCCAAACTCTTAGGTGGTGCCCACTGCCCATCATAGGTCAGCTGATTAATCAAGTACCTTTTCCTTCATATTTTAACGATCTTAACAATTGTTTCTGTCATGCTAATTTTGCCGAATTTGTATTGTGTTATACCTTGCCTATTACTTCAAGCAATGGTGGAATTCAAATTTTGGTGGTTTTATAAGTAAGCGAGAGTGACCTGTCATTTAGCTAAATATATTTTTTGTTCTTTTTGTGTTCCAATAAAAGTACATAAAGAGCGTGTTAGGAAGGACTATGTCCTGTACAAATTACATCAAGAAATCTTGTAGTTCTTTATTTTAAAAAAAATGCAAGTGACAGCAACATACTATAGAGGTCTATGTACTTTAACAATTAATGAATAGAAATACTTATTTACATGATGATGCAATTTTATGACTATGTTGTTTAAATCGGAAGTTACACTTATTTAGACTATCATCAAAACTAGCCAAAGTTAATTATGAATTCTATGATCAAATAGATAATACAACTATTTTTGTAAAATTTGGGAAAAACATTATAATTTATGAGAAAAATCGTAAAATTTTGATTAATAAAAAATAAATATATAAGCAATTATTGCAAAATTAGGACCTGATCCCATTTTGCTAGAAGGAAATAATTTTTTATATTTTTAAAAATCAAGATCTCTTTAATTTTATAACATAATTAACCTTCAAAATATAATAAAACATGAATTATGAATTGTATCTTTTTATAAAGTTTAATTTTCTTCTATAAATTTCCTTAAATTTATAGATCATAATTATTATTGTCGCATAAATATCTAGTCTTTAAAAGTATCTATATTAATAAGTTGAGAAAATTTTACACTGCTCATGTAGAGCCTACTTCTATTTATAATATGAGTTGAATATTTTAGCAATCTAATTCAAATTAATTTTTAATTAAATACTAATTATATCCTAATGAAATCCCATTTCTAATATTATTTTTTAGATTTCTGATTTTAAAGTTTTAGAAGAAAAAAAAACTTCATCAATATAAGACTTGATTGTAAAGTTTTATAGTTAAATTTAAGAAGTTTTTTTCTTCAACTTGATGAAATTATATTTTCTCTCTTCATTCATTTTTTATGAGTTATGTATTAGGTTTCTACATAAGTTGACAATAAATGCAAAATATATTCCTAAATTGCATTTATGATTAGATCAATTAAAAATTCTTTAATTTATCTTTAGTTTCCTAATCAAAAAATTTATATTCATAGATCAATATTATTTTACAGAATACATTATAAACAATTAAATATTAGGATTGTCAAAGTAGCCTTGACTAAACTTATCATGCATGATTGTTTTTGGTCTAATTCAAGATTTTCATCATATAATGTTTGAATTAAATATAAAGTATGAAATTAATATCTACTATATCTAATTGCAAGTGTATTAGTTCTTTAATATTATTAATTGATTATTTTAATGACATTTAAAATTAATTTTTATAGTGCCATACGATCTTGACAAAGCATTCTTCAAACTTATATTAATCGAGAATAATAAAATATTATCCCTAATTACTTTAAGGAGGTAAATTATGTTATATCCAATGACTAATATTTGAGTTATCCTTGACTATGATACGTTCTAAGTAGTACTAAAACATAGTAATCCATATATGAGAGATACTTTAGAGATCTTAAGTCAAATGATCACTTATATAATTATTATAATGAGTATTTTCATATACACATAAGTAATATTTTATTCAAAATTATCATATTTTCAGTAAACATCTTGTCTAATAAGTACTCACATATTTATTTAAGTATCTTCATATTTTAAGTAGGAGGAATATAATGTGTGCTACTATTTCCACTACATCAATGTTTGGTCTTAATAGAGCAACACTAGAAATGATTGATAGATAATGCATAAATATAATATGAATATCATAATTATGATTTCATCTTAATTTTATTTATAAAGTGCATTTATCAAGTAGAATTTATCTTATAAGTTAGTTAATACATAAGATAAAGAATGCTTAATTAAATATGTTACAAATATATAATAGTAATATGATTTCCTCTTTCATTTCAATTACTACCCTAGAAACCAATTTGAAATTGATAAAAGTTAAAAATAATACTAAATAATTGGATATAAGACATAAATCAATAGTAATATGGTTTCATCATTCATTTTAATTACTACCCAAGAAACCAATTTGAAGTTTTTAGATAAAACTTAATAATTCATTTTAGATAAAACTTAATAATTCATCACATGATAGTTGGCAAACCAAGCTGTTTCAAGACAAAAAAAAAATTATGCTTCATAATCAACTAATATCATATGATAAAATTATGGTAAGTTTAATAACATCTCAAGTAATTAGTTATTATAAGCTATTAGAATAGGCTAACATTCTAGCTGAGTTCGAGCATCAAAATTGATAAGTGAAAAATACTTGTGCAATTCAAGTCACCATTCCTAATTAAGCAAAAAATTTAATAACTAGGCCAATACAAATTATATTTCTACTTATATTAGAAGCAATTTAAAATCATAATGATGAAAGACAATAACCTCCCTAATAGTTTCATGAATTCCATTAAAATCCTATCTTCATTGAAAATCAAGTGGAAAGTTTCTAGGTTTTGTGAAAAGACAAAATAAATCCTTCTATTAACTCTCTCCATTAAATTTCACTGACTTGATATTTTGGAGACACGTAACCATGCCACATAAGTAATAGGAACCGGCTTTATGAGATACAAGATTATACATGAATCGACCTAAAACCTAAAAATTCAACCTACTTTGCTCTTATCTCCTCCTCTTGGAAAGTATGGTTGTAAGAAGTTTTTGTTTCTATAATTTCTAATGAAAATAAGGAGCAACATACTAGCCAAATTATTAACAGTAATAAAATGAAAGACTGCACTCCTCCCTTACTGTTGTTGATAATCATTAACTCCTTTGATGAGCTTGAGTGTAAGTGGTGGTGTGATCAGTTGGTGAGTTCCATCTTAGCATGAGAGAATATAACTGATACATTCTCTGTCATGCCTTTGAGTAACTCCTTCTTTGAAATCGTTAAGTTAGAGTTAGAGGAGTGCAATTCTCTTATCTTTAAATGGGTGAGAGCTTCTATAAAGGTGTAACTTAATTTACCCAAGTGTTCACTACCTAATTCATCGCGCTAACCTAAAATTATGGATTTGATAATTAATTAGGGAATCACAATAATGAAAATCAAGTATAACGGTCTCACCAAATAAAGAAGTAAGTTCCATATCACGTCAAATTTGGACAAAGATACACTCAAAAGTGTTGGCCAGAGATTATTAGCACTGATACTGTTATTATTAGCATTGATACTATTATCCTATAATCTCTCTTATAATTGAGAGATTTCATAGTATTAATGGCTAGATTACTTCCTAAATAGTCTTAGGAATTCTGTATATAAACACTTGTTCTTATGTACATATGTATGAGAAATACAAATTATCTTCAATATTCATTATGGTATCAGAGCCCTATTAGATTTAAGGACTGTTATTTTTTCGACTGTTCTTCGGCTATTCTTCAGTGGCTGATTGTGTACTCACCCAATTAGCAATGTATTTTTTTCTCACCAGCCACCTAGGCTACTTCAACAGTGACCAGCGACTCCATCGTGAAAGTGTTGGACCCCACACCTAGGCTAGCATTTCCCACCCAGCGTGTGTTTGCGGGTTATACCGCGGCATCCAACACAAATCAGTATTGTCCTCTTTGGGAATCGAAATCGCGACCCCTCAAGGTTTTGTTGCACTTAAGTGCACGCCTCTCACCATTGAGCCAATTTAAAAAGGCGCCTTTTAATGTTGGACCCCACACCCCACCCGTAGGTGTTTGTGGGTTATACCGCGGCGTGTGTTTGCAGGTTATACTGCGGCATCCAACCTTAATCAGTATTGTCCTCTTTGGTGGGAATCGAACACCCAACCTCAAAGTTTTGTTGCTTTTACAAGCACGCCTCTTACCATTGAGCTAATTAAACTCTCATTTTACTAAAAAAAGGTATAAAATTTTTTTAGAAATCTAACGCTTCGAAAATCATGAAAATCGGAGGTCAAACGGATAAGATTAAAGCGAGTCAATTATGTGACGGATTTGGATATAAATCCGTTTTTGGGCGCTTTTGTGATCTATAGAGATCCGATTGAGACGATTTCTGATTCTATGTAACCTAGAGATATGGAATTTCATTTTAGCTTAGGAATCGGATTTAATTGTGGGCCCTAAGCAGATCAAATTTTATTGGAGAAAAATTAGGGTAAAATTACCAAGATTTGTTTGGATGACATTAAAATTAAGTTCAATTTGAGGTTTCTTTCGTGGTGAGAAATTCCTCCCTCGTGAGATGCGCGTCCAAATGTCACGTAGGACGTCAGACATGCGACTTACCGGGGAGGGGTTCCAACAGAAAGAGCCGCCGCCAATCGCGCCGCCACAGCGTCTCTGCCGACGCCACGCGTGAGCACCACTCGCCACCCTCCGGCGAGTAATTTGCCTCCGTTCTTTCTCCATTAAGGTCGTTGGCCTCTTGCCTCTCCTCTGATGGTGTCAAACGTGTCCTTACCTTCTGCCAATACCCTTGCTTCCCTGCCTCTCCTCGGTGTATTTTGTGTTTCGATTCTTCTGGTAACCTTTCTGCCTATATATTAGAAGCACATTTGTCTGAGCAGCGTCTATTTATTATATTGGAATTTTTTTGTTGGTTGTCTTAAGTAAAACTAAAGAAGACGGAAGAAAAGAAGGTAATTATGTTGAGTTCTGATAATCCTTCACTTTAAATTAGTCTCATAAAACTTGATGGAACTAATTATCTTGCTTAGTCAAGATCTTGTTTGTTGTTCATCAAAGCTAGAGGATTGCAGGGTTATATTAATGATGACAGTAAGAGACTCGACATTAATAATTCTGATTACAATCAGTGGGAGTCCGAAAATTCTCTCGTCTAGTCTTGGCTCATCAATTCAATGAAGCCGGATATTGCTCGGACATACTTGCTACTTGACACAGCAGCAAAGATATGGAAAACTGCTTCTCTGACCTATTCTCAAATAGGTAATAAAGCTCAAATCTTTGATATTCGTAATAAATTGCATAACATGAAGCAAGGAGATATGACTATATCATAGTACTTTGTGGAGTTATGTGGGTTGTGGCAGGAGTTAGACTATTTTCAGGACTTTCAAGCGGAATGCTCAAAAGACGCTGCTAGATTCCAAAAAATGATAGACGAAGATCGGGTATTCGATTTTTTAGCAGGTCTTAACCCGGAATATGATCACATACAAGGTACAATACTCAGAAAAGATCCTTTCCCTTCTATTCAGCTTGCACATTCGCTAGTACAGCAAGATGAAAGTCAGTGAAATGTTATGCTACATACACCTATCATTGAAAAAGCAGGATTAGTAGCAAGTTCTAATGAAAAGCCAAAACCTGCAAATACTTTGTCTAATAAGGATTACTTACACTGTGATTACTGTGGAAAATCAAGACATACTTGAGAAACTTGCTGGAAATTGCATGAAAGACCTAATCAGAGTCGTGAAAAACAAGGTGGTTCAGTGGTAAGGGGTTAAGCCCACTTGGTTGAAGGAAATGAAATGTCTAAACCATCGTTAGTTGGGGGATTATCCAATGAGGAACTTCAAGCCTTAAGATAGCTTCTCTTAAAAACAAACTCTACTTCCACAGTTGGTGCATCAAACCTTGCCAAATCAGGTATTGAATACTACAATTCTAAAGATAATCCTTGGATTATAGACTCTAGAGCTAACAGACATATGATAGGCTCTCAAAAGAAATTTTTAACATACTCTCATGGAAACAACAGGGGTAATGTTAGAATAGCAGATAGATCTTTTACTTCCGTTTCTGGTACAAGTTTTATTAACTGTACTCCCAATAATACCCTATCCTCAGTATTTCATGTACCCCGTTTTCCTATCAATCTTCTCTCTGGCAGCTCCATCACTAAAGACCTTAATTGCAAAGTTGAATTTTTCCCTGACTATTGTGTTCTTCAGGATATTTACACAGGGCAGAGGATTGGAACTGGTAGATTATAGGATGGCTTATATGTCTTGGAAGAAGAGCACCCGACAGTTGCACATCAAGTGTCTTTTGGAAACGATGTGATTAATAAGGAAATTCTACAGTGGCATAGGCGGTTAGGACATCCCTCATTTTTTGTTCTAGCAAAACTTTATTGAAACTTATTTAAAAGAACTTCTTTTAATTCCTTGTTTTGTGAAGCATGTGAAGTTGCTAAACACACTAGAAGTTCTTATCATTTATTAAGTAATAAGAGTTCTTTTGCTTTTATGATTATTTACTCCGATGTTTGGGGTCCTACTCAAACTCCCTCTCTTTTTGGCCATAGAGGGTTTGTGACCTTTATTGATTGTTGCACCCGATTGACATGGGTTTATCTGATGAAAAACAAGAGTGAAGTTTTTTCATGCTTCCAATCTTTTCATAAAATGATTTGTACTCAACATGATGCTAGAGTCAAGATCTTACGGTCAGATAATGGAATGGAGTATATGGATGGCAAGTTTCGTGCTTATCTGGATTTTAATGAAATAGTACATCAAACTAGTTGTGCTTATACTAGTGAACAAAATGGAGTTGCGGAAAGAAAGAATAGACACATTCTGGAGGTTGCACGATCACTCATGTTCACAATGAATCTTCCAAAGGGATATTGGGGTGATGTTGTTCTTTCAGCTACCTATCTTATCAACAGAATGCCACTTCAAATTTTAGATTTTAAAAGCCCTGTTGAAATATTACAAGGTACAAACTCTTACATTTTACCTCCAAGAGTCTTGGGGTGTATTTGCTTTGTTCATGTTTGGAATGTTGGCAAGTTGGAGCCAAGAGTGTTGAAATGTGTTTTTGTTGGATATTCTCCCACACAAAATGGATACAAGTGTTATCACCCCCAGTCTAAGAAATACATTGTAAGTATGGAAGTCACTTTTCTGGAGTATGAGCCCTATTTCACCACATCTGCAGAATGATATTGAAGAAGAAATGTTGCTTGACTCTAGAGATAATGTGATCCAAGAAGAAAGAGCAATTCAAGGGGAGATAACTAGTTTTGTTCAAGAGGATCAAAGTCGGCGCTTAGATAGACCAAACTTAAAGACATACTCAAGGCGAGATAAGACAGAAAAAGCCATCATGCAGTCTGTGCCAATGCCGTCCTCTTCCCTCGAAAACACTAGTGAGCTAGAATATGATTTATCTGATGATTTAGATAAGCCAATTGCTCTTCGAAAAGGTGTTAGAAGTTACACCAAACACCCAATTTCTAACTTTGTTACATATATCTCACTATCTCCTACCTATAGAGCCTTTGTCTTGTCTGTTTCTTCTGTGTCTATTCGACAGGATTGGAGAGAAGCAATGAAAATTGTCCAATGAAAAGAAGCTATGATTAAAGAAATGAAGGCTCTAGCAAAAAATGAGACTTGGGAACTTGTCACTGCTCCAGAAGGAACACGAACGGTTGACTGCAAATGGGTATTCACAGTGAGGCATAAGCCAGATGGATCCATTGAGAGGTACAAGGCGAGATTGGTGGCCAAAGGCTTTACTCAAACATATGGGATGGACTATTAAGAAACCTTTGCCCCTATTGCTAAGATGAATACAATTAGAATTTTACTCTCGTGTGCAGCTAACTTGGATTGGGACTTACAGCAGTTTGATGTTAAAAATCCATTTCTTCATGGAGATCTAGAGGAGGAGGTGTATATGGAGATTCCTCCTGGGTTTGAAGATGAGAAGACACAGGGGAAAGTTTGTAGGTTAAAAAAGGCCTTGTATGGGCTAAAACAATCACCACGAGTATGGTTTGAAAAGTTCAATCAGGCTATGATCTCCTTTGGTTATCAACAGAGTAATGCATATCATACCTTATTTATCAAGCACTCCGAAGGTAAGATCACGCTTCTTATTGGCTATGTTGATGACATTATTATAACTGGAAACGATACAGAAGAGATGGCTAGGCTGAAGAAACTACTTACTCAAGAATTTGAAATTAAGGATATAGGAAAATTGCAATATTTCTTGGGAGTTGAAGTCGCTAGATCAAGAAGAGGAATCTTTATCTCCCAAAGAAAATATGTCCTAGACTTATTAGAAGAAACCGGTATGCTGGGTTGTAAACCAGCTGAATCTCCCATCAAAAGCAATCATAAACTGCAAGCAGGAACGGGTGCATCAGTGGACATGAGAAGATATCAAAGGTTAGTTAGGAGACTTATTTATCTTTCTCACACTAGGCCAAACATAGCATTTGCAGTTAGTCTGGTAAGTCAGTACATGCATGATCCACGAGAACCACACTTATAAGTTGTATTCTGCATTTTGCGCTATCTAAGGTCTGCTCAGGAAAAGGGCTTATGTTCACTAACAATGGTCATCTTAAGATAGAAACATTTACAGATGCTGATTGGGCTAGATCTCTAGATGATAGGAGGTCAACCATTGGTTATTGTGCACTTATAGGAGGAAATCTAGTCACTTGGAGAAGCAAGAAACATAATGTAGTTGCTAGATCTAGTGCAGAAGCTGAATATAGAGCTATGGCTCAAGGTGTGTGCGAATTATTATGGGTAAAGAAGCTGATGAAAGAATTATAACTGACAGATGTAGGAAGTTTATCTCTCTATTGTGATAACAAAGCTTCCATTAGTATATCTCACAATCCTGTGCAGCATGAGAGAACAAAATACATAGAAATTGACCGACACTTCATGAAGGAGAAACTTGTGAATGGCTCTCCACAATTATTCCATGTGGGGTCAAATGAACAACTGGTAGATGTCTTCACCAAAGGACTCTACAACAAACAGTTTCATAA